>NW_006496564.1:1171363-1204796 GCF_000471905.2 Amborella trichopoda | reverse complement strand
TTGTAAAACCAACGGGTATTGAATTTCTTATTACATAAAAATGCTAAAAATGTATATGTTGTATGTGCAATAATTGAGTGGGAGCTGCTATTGTCCCACAGTTTTTTTAGCTGCTTGGATATTCAGATATATATGTGCAAGCTATCTCACGGATCCAAATGATGCAAAGTTTACATATGGATATGTGTTTATGCTTGGACAGGGTACAGTTTCTTGGAAATCAAAGAAACAAGATGTGGTGGCATTATCCACCATGGAGGCAGAGTACGTCGCGTGCTATTTGGTGGCCAAGGATGCCGTGTGGATTAATAAATTTCTTAATCACCTTGATTTTCTTCCCGCACGTTGTGAGGCAGTAAGGATTTTCTACGACAACACAGGGGGCGATATGCATGTTAAAAGAGCCACGATTCCATAAGAACTCCAAGCATATAAAACCACATTTCTATCACCTGAGGAATGAGATGAGATTGTAAAAGATCGAGATCTAGATAAACTAAATATTCCAGTGGGAGCACCTGCTAGTGCTAGACATGCTAGATGGAACAACAAACTATAATATTGTTCACCATTGAACTTAGATGTGTGGCACGGGTTGTATGGCTACATAGGGAGAAACTTATTTGAAGAACTCCTTTGAGCCCATGAACATATAACCCCATATGATGAGGGTACGTGATGGTTTTCTACGACAACAGATTCATGATGCGTGATGCGATATGAAAGATGGGCTATGACTACTCTTTGGATGAGATCCGAGCAACCAAGAGAAAAAATGTTGCTTCTATAAATCCTTTTGTAAAAGCATTGATGGTGAAAGCCATGATTAATACAATGAGAGAGAATAAGTGAAAAATACTTGAGAGAGATTATAATTGGGAGAAAGAGATGGGGATGAGAGAAAGTGAGGAAAAGAGGGGGATAAAGGTTTGTGCATATGGGCCCACCATGCCTTAAATTGATAGGGGCAACAAAAGCCAACCACAAGGGTGGCACGCCCCGATTTTTGGGGCTTCCTATTCCCATGGGGTGGCACGCCCTACTTTTAGGGAGTTTCCTATCATTTACGGGATAAGTGGTTAAAGAAGATTTGAGTGGATCTTTTAAAAGGCTTGTGTATATTTGTGCTTGACTACCAATATTTAGTCAAGCAAAGAAAGTCTAGCATTTATGTGGAATGCAAAGTGAGGTGAAACAAAAGAGTGTGCAGCTCCAGGATCAATCAAAATTTTTGCTTCAATGCCACAAACGGAGAGCGTACCTTGGATGACGGAAGTTGATGCCTTAGCTTCATGCTCGGTAAGAGCAAACACTCGACCTTGAGTCTTTAGTCGACCCTCAGGCCCCCTTACTGAGCAATCTCTAATCTGGTGGCCCGGCTTACCACTTCTGAAGCATGCCCCCGTCTTCCTTCGGTAAGCAACCGTCGAGTGATTGTCCTTTCCACAGTGTGGGCATATCGGGCATCGATTTTCTCGTACATCGCTTGACAACGTTCTAAGAATCTTCTTGCCTCTTTGATTTTCTCATCCCCGAAAGTTCCTCTTCAGTGGTGGTCGAGCTTTCCTCCCCGAGTTTCCATACTAGGCTGGTCTCATCTTCCAATTTCCTCCAACCCGGGATTCTTCATCTTCCCTTTCTATCCTCATAGCCAGATCCACTAAGGGGGAAAAGGTCTTTAAATTGGCTTATACCAGCCCCTTCCTTATCTCCGACTTGAGGCCTCTTTCAAACTTTCTAGCCTTTCGCACCTCAGTATTAATGATGAGTAGTGCATACTTCGACAACTCAGCAAATTTAGCTGCGCACTGCTCCACAGTTAAATTCCCTTTTTGCAGCTCAATAAACTCCACTTCTTTCCTTTCCCTCATAGAATCAAGAAAGTACTTTTCATTGAAGGCTTCTAGGAAATTCTCCCAGGTTATCTCAGTCCTTGATCTTTCCCAAGATTGTTTTACCGAGCCCTACCAATATTCAGCATCCCCTTCAAGCATGAAAGTGCCCAGTCTTACTTTCTGTTCATCATTTCCGTTTAAAGCTTTGAATATCTTCTCTATCTGTCTCCTCTATCTCTCAGCCTTTTCTACTCCCCCAACCCCCAAGAAGATCGGAGGAGCCAACCTCCTAAACTTTGCTAATAAACCACTATCATTTGAATCCGAGGCAGCGGTAGATGGGGTTGGCATAGCTTCCTTCATCATGTGTATCATGGCCCCCAAGGCCCTGACCAATTCTCCGAGGCCATTAGTATTTCTGTTACTGGAGCTGGCATTGTTGGCCCTCGTCCTCGGCATCTTCAACCTAAGACACAAACATTCAGTTACTATTCTACCCAAACTATTCTAAAGACACTTCTAAGCTTTCGAGGCCAAGAATCCTAACCTGGCTTTGATACCATAACTGTCACGACCCCGCTCCCTTACCCCTATTGGAGGGCAACAAAGCGCGGGATCGTGACACGAATGGCACGTAGGTGGGAGTGGCCCAACGCATGAAAACACAGAATTGAGAGTAAACCACGAAAGAAACTAAAATAAATCCAATAATCATCAATCCAAAACATACAGCCAATTTATTTCTTCCCAAATCAAAGTCTTTACAAGATCGTTAAGGCACTATTTGCCCAAAGGATACCCAAAATGAGGAATACATCCTATCACTGAAATCACCAAAACATATTTTGTAAGTCTTCAGAAGATGGCTTCTCAAACTTTTTGATTTCAAGCTTCAGGCCCCCACAAACTGCCACCCACCTTAAGCACAGCTGCCACCACCCATCACTCTAGAGTTATGAACTTAAGATAGAATGAGCTAAAAGCCCAGTAAGCAGATCACTACCTTTGCATTCCTGACTATCAGTATATACACATTAACATGATAATAGTACATCAGACATCGTATTTTGTCTTATAGAGTAAGGTCACATATCAGAGTGCACATGAAGGCCATATAAAAGAATCAAAATCAGTTAATGGAGCATTACTTGCATATCACATTCACAGTCTAATAATCTTACAGAATACATAATTAAGACAAACAGAACAAAGTAGTTAACTCCCTAACTAGAAGCCACAGTGATCAAGCTAAGCCAATCCTGAGCTTGGGACTTCTACCCTCATTCAGGAGGAAGGACAATGACAAGTAGAAGCCTTATTTTGTAATGTACTCACTCACACACACATCCCCAGCACGCTTTGGGGTTTTTTGATAGGTTGTGAGGCCTTGCCTCTTAGTCTCTCACCACTAGATGATGTTACACTATCAAAGGGAGTCAGGGAAGGATCATGTGGCAAGTCCATGCTCACACTTACAACGTCAGAGAGCTCACTACCAATGGAGGCTCCATTGTGTAGAGGCTAGAATCAGAGTCCATATAACAGAATAAGAGCTCATATAACAGAATCAGAGTTCTTATAATAGAATCAGAGTTCATATAATAGAATCAGAGTTCATATAACAGAATTATAGTTCATATAACAGAATCAAAGCTCTTATAACAGAATCAGAGTTCATATAACAAAATCAGAGTTCATATAACAGAATTAGAGTATCGATGTCACGCTTTCTAAAATTCAAGCAGTGACATACGAGTCAATACACAACTATAGCTTTCAGTTCATTTGGATTTTGAAGATAGTTTCAAAATCAATTTTATGATATACACAACTATCATTCAGTTAGAGATGGTTAGAGTGCAATCGGACCTTATTTGTCCCCTCAAAAGAACCCAAGAACAGAGACACTTAGTCTGAAATCTGTTGTGCAGTGAAAACAATGACATGTCTTTGAAATTTTGCCCATGTTTCAAAATCAAGAAGGACCTTGAAAAGTGCTTAACATGTGAATTAAAGATGACTCATAACCGGTTCCATTGGCTGGGGTTTGGGCTAAAATGAATACTTTTTAGTCAGTCAAATTTAGTGACATCAGAGGCATTAAATCTATGCTTTTGCTAAAACCGTCCACAACGACATATCTTCATAAAATGAAGCGTAACTTTTCACCTAAAGAGAATTTCAGAATATTTTCTACATGCAACTTTTAACCCATTCAAAGATATTTCAAATGGCTATAGTTTAGCCAAAAATGGACGTCATTTGGTTAGCTAAAATTGATGAATATAGTGGTCACTGATGACAAATCTAGGAAAACAGTCCACAGTGACATACCCTCTCATTTCGAAACATAACTTCATTTTTGTAAAGAATTCCAACTGTGGGTAAAAACAAAAATTTTACTAGGCTCGTGTATCTTCCAAACGGTGGTAATTTGAGGTCAATCGGACTCTATTTGGCAGTTCAAAAGCCTCATTCAAAAACATACATATTCCTGGAATTTCATAGTTTCATTTAACAGGTGTCAAGAATGCCTTCCATAACCATCATTTTATAATGAAGAACATGATAACATTCATTCTCTCACAATGTGAATAGGCATAACATGCATTTCTTACATAATCTAAGAATCAAAACTCCATTATTACATTCATCATTATTATAGAACAAAAACCCCAAATTTCTAAATTACATACACTTTTATTTGCTCATTCATATGCCTAAGTTTCCATACATTGCCAGAACTACAATACAAGGGTAATGGATCCACTTACCTAATTAACAATGGGACCTTCTCCATCCTTTGCTCACAACTCTCACCCGCCCAATGATGGCTTCGCACAAAGTCACTCTTCTACTTTGTGTCTTAGAGAAAGAGAGAGGTAAAAATGAGGGGCGTGGGTAAGAGAAGAGGCTTAAGTACTCTCATGTTTGGGGTGGTTGACCAAGTGTCACCAAGGGGGGCTAAAAAATATGGACAAGTGGCACTCACATCAGCATGCATCAAACAAGTGTCACCTCCAACTCATGCATGTCAGAGACACAGTCGGCGCTGGGCAACTGAAGTTGGGCAACCGGCGCTGGGATCTTCCTCTTCACCGCCAACGCTAGACAACCCAATCGGCGCTGGGCTCTTCCGCTTCACAGCCGGTGCTAGACAACCTAACCGGCACTGGGCTCTTCCTCTTCACAGCCGGCGCTAGACAACCCAACCAGCGCTGGGCTCTTCCTTTTCACAGTCGGCGCTACAACTGGCATTGGGCAACCAGCGCTGGGCTCTTCCTCTTCACAGCAGGCGCTAGACAACCCAACCGGCGCTGGCCTCGTCACTTAGCTCCAGCCGGTGCTACTCACATCCAACTGGCACTGGGCAACTCAACCGGCGCTGGCCTCCTTCTCCTTCACAGCCTGCGCTGCTCTCTCACTCCTACGCAATCGGCGTTGCACAATCCAACCAATGCTGACATAACTTCTTTCCTCCTTGACCTGCCATGAATTCTAACTGGCCGAGAAGAGTTTGGGTGGTCACACCTTCTTCTCTTCTTATTTTTTCCTCATAGCCTTAATTCTGCTACTCCTTCTTTCGACTGAGAGGGATTGAGGTTAGCCTCTCATGGTAGTCCTGTCGTCTAGCCATAATGTTGTTGTGTCAGGATTACTTGGCTGGCTTTATTGCCACGACAGACTGACCATCATGCCTAGCTACTTGGTATTGGTAATGATGTTTAGTAGTAATCTTGTGAGTCGGTCTTAGTTACTGAACCCATTTTTCTACCATGTCATGCCAATTATCCACCAGCTTAGTCACCGCTATGATCCTCTCGCTTAGTCGAATTCTTCTCTCCCTCGTCTTCCTTCTCTTCTTCTTTTTGAATGTGCATGCTTGTGTACATTCTTTAAAGAGGAAAAGGGTGAGTTCTGGCCCACCTGTTTTATAACCTTTGCCATTTATGTGTGTGATTGCAGAAAATAAGAAGAATACAAGCCAAGGGAGGTGATTCCTAACCAGTTTTATTACTGGGGGGCTTTCTTTATTATCTAAGAGGGTGCACCCACACAAGTCAGCCCGTGTAAGTCCCGAACCCACCTTTAAATTCTTTTCTCAACGGTTGGTAACACCTGCCCCCGTTCTCGAACAAGGTTCCCGAGAGAACGATCTCAAAAACATCTCGGGTCTTCCCTCCCGAGACGTGTGCTGCCCGATCCCCAAAGGGTCTGGAGGGCGAGATTGAGGCACTTAACTAGCTTGTCATCTCCACTGGGGACTTAATACCCCTTTGTCGGATCGTTCTCATTTGGCTAGTTTCTTCTTTTATTATCTACTTTCATTGTTTTTTCACATTTTATTATGGCTGGCGGCTTCTGTAACCCATTTATATAGAACCAGGATTTTCATATCCTTACATTCGAGATTGTCCCTAGGGAACAAGTTCCTTTGACTTCATTCCCAAACATCCTCTTAAGCAAAGACCCCTTGTCTAGCTCCCAGGTCTTAACTTTGACCGGTGTGAGATGGGACCTAAAAATCCCTGACTCCCCATCTCCTCGCTCTGATGGAAACTCCACCAAGGCGCCCCACATCAGCAGCACTTCTGTTGCCCCACACAACATGCACCCAGCCACAGGCAGGTCACTTGTTGATCATGTTCCTGAGGAACATCGGAAGGCTGCCCTGTCCCTTTCTACAAAAGGAAAACAAGCTGTTATTGCTTCTGTGGGCTGCCATAGAGCTACCCCCCACATATCTGCTCTATCCCTAGAGGCTATTGATGAGATATGGTCAAAGGAAAGAGGAGCTAAAGGTTCTAGTACCTTCCATAATATTAATGGCCCATCTATGGAACGAATGACTCAAATCACTCACCCCACAAGTCACCCAAGATCAATGTTCATATTCAATCTCACAAAAAGAGGCAAGCCAAGGAAAACCCTAATATTGTTTAAAGCCTATAAAAGGGATTGTCTCTACCCAAAATCTTTACACCTTATCTTTTTATCTCTCTTCTAAGAAAGTTTCTCTCTCTTTCTCATGAAAGCCCAAAGGAGGGCACGCCCCACTCTCTCATCTTTGATATCTCTCTCTTCCACATTGTAAAAGGGCCTAAGGGTTTAGGCTATGGGGTTTTTCTCTCTCCCATCTATCAACTATGGATTTATGGCTAAGGACTTTAGGGTATAGCAAAAAGAGAATCTATCTCTCTCAAACTAGGTTGTTAAGGGAATTCACCTAGGGTTTGAGTTTGTGATCAAAGGGGTTCATGTTCTATTTGTGTGGCTTGACCTAAACTTGCTTTCCCGATTGAGATTGAAAGTTGATCATTGATCCCACGTCATTGGATGGTGGTGACTCGGTGTGGGGTGTAATAAGCCCAAATGAGGTAATCTCCGACACTCTCTTTTTGTTTCTTGCTATATTTAATTATATTTGTTTTATATTCCCAAGCATAAGAATTGTGGATATCTTCTTTGTTTAAAGAAAATTGGTTTAATGGCATCAAAGTTTTTAAGATATTGGATTTGTTAGTTTAATTTTCTTTGAAGTAAGAGTTATTGTAATAAGACTACTTATGAGTGATCTTTGCCTAAAGAAAAAGAAAATAAAAGAAAATTAAAAAAGTATATTCCCCAACAATATCACAATAGTCTTTCTTTAATTGATACTTATGTAGGTATTAAACTTGCTCGCTATTGATACGTTTAGTTTGCTTGTTAATTGCAAGTTCTTATAGTTGAAAAGGATATTAGCGGAAACTGCATCGATTTCCTATTAAAAACTTATCTCGTTGATGCTCCAGTAGATTTAGTTCTTAATGACGAAAATCCAAGAAGCCTACCCTTTTTTTATAAAAACCAGCTGCATGATATCGCACTATCATAATAAGATCTTTTGCGCTTTGTGAATTATATGCATAATTATTTATGGAAGGTGTTCCACATTGCATTGTCGGATGCTCAATTTAAATTTTATGTATCAATTTTATCTTTTTCTCTTAGCTTCAATAGTTAATGTCATAGTATTCTAAGAGATTGAGGAGTCTTCCCCAAATCATTTCTCTTTCCATTTTTGAATTCAGTGATGCTAATTTAATGTTATGTTAATATCGATCGAGCCGAAGTCCTTGTTTACAAAATTTAAACAGTAGTTGGCCCAAAAGCAAGGGATCCCGTGATTGTTTTTGAAGAAAAAATATCAAATTCATTTCTAGCCCTTGCATGTTTATTGCTAACATTGAGTATATTGTTGGAAATTTATGGAAGCGTTGATATAATAATTTGATTAAAAAATAGCAAAGAAAAATAATATGGTGAAGAGGAAGAAGTATTCACGCATAAAAAAATTTCACTGTTGCATTTGAAGTAAAAGATATGATATGTTATATTGATATATTGTGATCTGGAAGACCACATTCACAACGCCAGCTGAGATTGCAAACACCGAGTGCCGGCAGATCTTTTCAAAGGCCAGCGTCGCCTGTGAGTGAATCTCTCACATGTGCCAGACGTGACACCTCGAAATCAGTTGTGCCGACTGACAATCGTCGCCATGTCTTTCGGCGCCGCCTGACACATGAGCGATGGCTAACCATCACCACGTCTTCCGCAACCATATGCCTTCCCCACGACTGTTCACCTCCTATAATCGTATGGCCCACCTCCTGTGACCGTTCGTCTTCCGTCAAAACTTCTGCTATATGGCCTGAAACCTACTACGTTTTTTGCCTTGAGCATCACCAGAACCTCACCGAAACGTTTCAGCAAAACCTCGGCACCACCACGAACAGTGTGGAAAAGATACCACAACCTTCAAAAAACCCCTCAAAAGATTCTCAGAAAAATCTCAAGAGATGCGGAAATACTCACTGTTGTGTTTCGTGCTTCTTCTACCAGAAAAAAAAATTACAGCCAAAACCTCTTCTGTTTCCTGAAAAAATCCCCGAAGAACTCTCCTTTCCCCGCTGCTTTCTCTGCAGCTTCACCGAATTCTTAGCGAAGTGAAAGCCAAACATGCTTCGAGCAGGCCTTCAGGGCTTAAGGGAGTTGCCTTTCAATGAGCTAAGCGAAGCTTTGGCGAGACTGAAGGAGTTTGTTGTGACCACCGCAATTGGGAGAGCACCAGAAGTGCTTTCCCATTTTAATGCAACTCTAAACGAGTTGGAGACCTGACGGTTGGGGGTGCTACATCATGAGGAAGAAACTAGCAGGCTAGCCTTCTTGGAAGAGTTGATATTGCACCGACATGAGGAGATAGATGCTTGCATTGAGAAGAAGGCCACGATAACTGGCCGTCGGCTAGATCTCAAAAGGGAGGCGCAAGGAAGCTTCAAGCGAATCATCGAAATCAAATAAGAGATGTGAATACTGAGACCAGAATTCGCGGACCTTGAGATGGAGATGGTTGAGAGGAGGGACATTGAGGCCTCATTGATTGAAGATTTGTCCGAACTCAATGGCACAATTGAGTTGAAAACTATGGCAATGGTAGAGGATACTCAAATAGTGGGGGAACTGAAGGAGCGTGTCTAGGGCACCGAGACTTCTCCTGTAGTGCACAGCGCAGAGATCAATAAGATGATCGATAGTTTCAGAACATGTTATTTCCTCTTGCCAATACTTTGTGAAAGTTTTTAATTGATGAATAAGGTGCTTATCTCTTTTGATTGACTTTGCTGCATGATTTCATTCTCTTTTTACTTTTGCTGCACCTCATGTGATTTCTTTTTTGAATGCCTCTTGACACTTTTATGGCCTCAAGAGGGTAATACCCTAGGCCTTGTTTAGGCCCATGGTGGGCAGTCGCAGCTTGGATAGCTTCAAAGTGGGGAGTCGTTGCTTTTTCTCCTCTTAATGTTTGATTGGCCAAGGGCTCATAGTTCATTCTCCTCATGATTTGGTGAGCCTGGTTGCTATAGATAGTCCAGTCAGGAGGAGCTTCGGCCTCCATTAATGGCGCATTTACTTCAAGCTCATCATAGCTTTTAGTCTTCGGCACGAACTCCTTGAGATGTTTTGAAGCGATACGCATGACCTCCAACTGACTCTGGAGACTGCGAACTTCGGTTTTTAAGTTTGCTAGGGGATCCTGCCCTTGAGGGAAAGAAAGTTGCTCTTTATCGAACTGCTCTCCTCTTGAAAGGTCAGGGAAAAGTAGAACTTTCAGCTGGTCACCGTTCCAAGGAGCATCCTCTATACTTATAGCAACCGAATTTTGAAAAATATTTCATGGCAATTGTTGCGCCACTTCGGCTTTCAAGAGTGCAATGGGGATATGCAAGTCTTTCTGCTGGTCCAGCGTATAGGTGATCCTTGGAGCCGGGAGTTCTATCCCCATGGCTTGCTCAATCTCAGGAAAGACCTCTGGTTCATCTTCCGGCCAAGGTGGCTCAGAACTGAGGGTAGAGGGCGAAGACTACTTTTCAAGTGAAGAAGGAGTTTCTTGAGAGGTGGTGGTTGGGATTTTAGAATGAAGGGTGGTTAGGGCTAAAATTCTACCCTACCTTTCTTCCTCTTCGAACATGTTCACTAATGTTCTCCCAATATCCTCAACATCTTCATGAGACAAAGACAATGTCTTGATTGTAGACTTGTGACCTCCATCATTTGGCTTCTGATGCGACGCTAAATCCGTAAAGTAATATTTAGCATCGGCATAGTGAGTTTTGGCATAGGGAATGGTCTTTTGTTAGCATAGACCGTATGTTGTCTCTCGTCTCGGCTATACTTGAAACATTGATGTAATGTTGATTGAACCACCCTCTGGTCATGGAGCCATGGCCGACCGAGGAGAATAATGTAGGAAGTGTCGGTGTCGATTACATGAAACTGAGCATAATCATTCAGCTCACCGATCTTAAAACGAAGGCGTACCATGTCAACTGACTTCTCTCCTGATTGGTTGAACCCTTGAACTATGACATGGGTTGGGGTAAGATCTTCGGACCCCAACCCTAGTCGAGTAAGAATCCTCCTTGGAATAAGGTTGACTGTCGACCCTCCATCTAACATAATTCGGTTGATGGGGCATGCATGTAATTCACCAGTAAAAAAGAGAGGGTGATTATGAAATTTTTCCCCTAGCTGCAGATCGTCCTCTAAAAAGGTGATTGGCATACGTCCTTCTAAAATTGTCGGGTCGACCTCAATAGGTTCTACTTCGGTTTCGTACACTTTTGGATTAGAGAGAGCTTGAACCAAAGCCATCTAGTAATCCTTCAAGAGCATGAGGGCGTCCTAGATATTGAAAAGAGCCGAAAGTTTCTGTAGATGCCCTATCACATCATATTTCACCTTTTCTTGATCAAGGCCTTGTGCTCCTGGTCCTGCCACTGATTTGGGTGGTATGTTGTGTTGAGGAGCAGGTTTGGATAGAAAAGGTTTATTTTGGCCGACTGGCTAACTTGATTGCACAGTAGGCTTGGTTTGAGTGACGAAAGTTTGAGGTTTTGGAAGAGATTGAGTGTATGGGATAAAAGGGTTCCCATGGAATTAGAGAAAAGGTGGATTGTTTGAAGTATTGGGATTAAGAAGGAGCCCAAGGAGCTATCAGATAGGCAGATTAGTCTTTGGATTAGGGGGCAGTGGTGGAGTGGGGAACTTCAAGGTGCCCGACTTCTGTGGTGGAGGCTGTAGCATCCTCCCTGATATGAGATTTATCTGCACCATGGTGGGTATTGCTCATGAAATTTGCACCATGTGGCAAGCTCCCTGAGGATAGGAGCTTTGCCTATTTGATTCTCCCGGTCTCTGCTCAAAGTTAGGCTCAGGGAGCCACTAGGGTTTCTTTGGCTTCGACTTCTTATGCTTCTTTGAAGAATGTGGCTTTGCCTTTAGCTATCAGGGCATCAGCAACTATTAGGAATCCTGCTACCTGTGCCAGGGTCTTTCTCAATTGTTTCCACTGCATCCTGCTTATATTGACTCCTTCGAATTCTTGATCGAGAACCTCGAAGTCCGAGCATATCAAGGTTGTACCTGCAGGGGATGTAGAAGAGGGAGAATGAGAAGCATGAGAAGAAGAAGGAGAAGGGTTAGAAGTTGGGGTACTTTTAAGGTCGTTCCTCTCATCAGACGGATCTGGGCAGCTTTTTACATCATCACCAGGGTTGGACGGGTGCAGGGGGTCTTTTAGGTCTTTCCCTTGCTTAGACCATTAGGGAGTGCTTTTAACGTCGTCACCCTCATTTAGCGTATGCTGAGTGGGAGATGGCACGGGAATGTCTTTTAGACAGGATGAAGAAGGGAAGACGAATCGTGTCAGGGATGAAGTCCAGTAAAGTTGGTAGTGGAGGAAGGGGCCTAAGAAATTCCTGCTCAACTGTGGATTGAGCGGTCTTGTTTCTTCGGCGAGTAGCCCTTGGTGCCCATCTCTTTTTGGTTTTCTGAGGTGATGTTTGATTCATCTCATTGGGCTTGTGAACAGATCTAGCTTGACGAACTACTCTCTCCTTAAGGACTTGAGTTTGCTTCGGCCATGGTAGACTATCCATGGCTAGGAAATCGAGGATTCGACAGACTCCGAGTCATTGATAAGAAGGTCCTGCTTTGTGAGATCTTCTTGCCCCTATAGACGAATGACTTGGGGATCACTTTCGGGGAGATTGTAAAACTCCTAACACTCTCATATTTTCTTTGTGAATATATCAAGAAACGTGCACATTTTGACAGGTAATGTCCTCTTATCTGACGGTACGGGCACCAACGATCTTTAGTCCCCTTAGCAAGGTGACAAGGTTGCCTTGCCTACTTCAGTGTGATTATGCCTTCCTGAAGCATTATAATGAAGAAGGTGTAAAGGATACCAAGCATTTTGTCTTCCTCTTGGATGGTTATGGCATGGGAGGCCTCAGCTGCCCCAAAGGCCTTCTTTAAGTATTCAAGATTTATCTGACCCTTCTGAATCAGGGCCTCGATAATATCTTTCAACGTGTAGCAGTCATCTGTGGGATGATTGATCCTCCGATGGTAGGCACAATAATTCACCTGAGTGTCAAGGTCAGGTTGCTCGGGGAACTTGGCTTCTGAGAGCTGGATCATATTATGTTCCAATAATAACAGGAACAGTGCAAGGACCCATTCCTTCTCGAAGGTATAGACCTTGTTCCTATGCCTGGTGAAATAATTACCCCGATCAAGGTTGACTGGTGGGGGTACCTGATTGTACGACTATTGTTATTATCAGCTTGGGGTGTTACCTTTATCGTGCTTGCCCCTTTAGAGAGATCCAAATTTTGGGAGGGAGCCTTCTTTGAATCAATGACCATGACGGCTGCACTGATTACCCCTTTCTGTTGGCTTCCCTATGTGTTATTCCGAGAGTTACCATTGCCCCAGTTGTTTGGTGAGCTTGTAGATGGTTGTCATGTCCCACCATTGTGGCATGATAAACTTTCTATGCGAACTGATTTAAAGATCAACTTTGACATGGAGGTCGGATTAGAGGCCTTGACATGTAGAGCGATCTCGGGTCGCATGTTTCACACGCAAGTTTGGATTGCTTCCTTCTCAGGCATAGGATTAGTATAGAGGGAAGCCAAATTTCTCCATCTTGATCCACGAGCTCATCGGGGTCTTGAGTCAGGGTGAGAAGTTCGATGGTTTGAACCTCTCTCTCGACCTCATAAAAGCGTTGATAGAACAGTTTCTCCATTTCCTCCCATGTATGCACTAAGTTTAGAGGAAGTTAGGCATAATTGGAATGCTGGGCCATCGAGGGTCTCAACGAACTATCGGAGAAGAAGTCTCCTGTCAGTCGTTGTTTCTCAACATGCTGCCTAGAAGGGGGCAATATGCTGGTTTGGGGACGTGGTTTCATTGAATAAAGGAAACTTCCCTTTCTTATAATCTGAGGGAAACAGAACCTGATCAATATACAAGAGGTATAGCCTTTGATAAGACGTCGTACCCTATATCCCCGGGATTTGTCTATTCTTTAGGCTATCGGTGACCATAGCGTCAATGTATGTCTGAGAGATGGGATGAGGGACAGAATTGCCATGTGAGGTAGAAGGAGGGGGCTGCCATCGAGGTGCATCATCAGAGTGATGGGAATTGACCTCATGGTTAGCCAACTGGTGTGCGGCGTCGATACGATCGATCTTGTCCATCATCGAGTGCACCATATCCTCAAACTTGTTCATGCGCTCTTCCGACACATCACCGGGCTCGCTTACAACCATTACGTTGACCGTTTCTCTATGGAGGTCAATGTTAGTGGAAACTAAGGGCTTGCGAACTTGACGGGTCGTACGTGGTAGGTCAGTCAGCAAGGGGCCAGCATGCCTTGACTGAACTCGACTCTTGTATGTTGTTCGCGTTTAGACCTGTTCTTGACGGTCTTGGGACCATGGCTGCTGAGTGGTTGGGTCTTTTTCAATGATAGTAACCACAGCACAAGGCTCATGGAGCTCTTCTCCGAAGGGGCAGAAGGTATTCAGGTGAAGAGGGTCGTCAGAATGCGTTGTTTTGACTGCCTTGGTCACCTCCCTAGTCAAAATTTGCAGACCTCTATCACGTTGAGCCTAAAGGCTTTGATGGACCTCGCACCAAACCTATGATATAGGCCTCGGCTGGTTAGCTTCTCTTGCACAAGAGAGAGATGTCTCCATCAGGTGCGGCAATGGGTGAGGACCAGGAACTGGAGTCATCTTGGGCCGGGGAGGATGAATGACTTAATCTTCCATCAGATCAATGCCCTAAGCTCTCTTATGAGCTCTAGAGACACGACCAAAGTGTCAAGGCTGAAGGTGCTTGCTCGATGAAGGAGGAGTGGGCCGGAGCAGGATTGAGTTATGAGAAGGCCCGAGTCTAGGGCTAGGGGACGTCTGTGATGGCTACACGTGTACGCCCCTTGAAGAACGATTACGGGAGCCCTGAGGGTCAGCCCCGGCTCGTGCAAGTGATATGGCCTTAAGAGGCCAAGAACTACGAGCAGGTGTCTATAAGAGAACAAGTGTAGGCCTGCCCCTTACAAGGTGTGCTTGTGTGGGCTGAATAGGAAGACGAGGAGGTCATCTCTTGTGTACTCGGGTTGGCGTAATGACTGTGTTGCCCTGAGTAGTGAAATGCATGTGATCAGCATACGCAGGACCTGACCTTAGAAGGGGTAGCACAAGGGTTGCCCCGAAATGTGGCTCGCGTCTGTGACCCACGAGCCTTGTGGTGTGTGTGAGGGGTGGAGACCGTGGGGTTTCTACCTTGATGTGTTGAGCCTGTAGGAATAGATACCAATGGTGTAGAAATGCGGGGCGTAGCCTCATGGCAACCCACAGAAGCAATGACAACTTGCTTGCCTTTTACAGAAAGGACTGGGCAGCCTTCCGGCATACCTCAGGGACACGACCAGCAAGTGACTTGTCGGTGGCTAGGTGCATGCTGTGTGGGGCAACAGAAGTGCTGCCGATGTAGGGCACCTTGGTGGAGTTTCCACCAGAGTGGGGAGATGGGGAGTGAGGGACTTTTAAGTCCCGCCTCACATCGGTCCAGGTTAAGACCTAGGAGTTAGACAAGGGGTCTTTGCTCAAGAGGATGGTTGGGAACGAAGTCGAAGGAATTGGTTCCCTAGGGACACTCTCGAATGCGGGGATAAGAAAATCCCTGATCTGAATAAATGGGTTACAAACCCCGCAAGATGAAAAGATAATGAAAGCAAATAATAAAAAATGAAACTAACGAAACAAGAACAATCTGACTAAGGGGTAATAAGTCCCCAGTGGAATCGCCAAGCTAGTCAGGTGCCTTGATCTCGCCCTCCGAATCCTTTGAGGATCAGGCAGCATGCTTCTCGGGTTTCGAGGGAAGACCCAGGACGTTTTTGAGACAACTCACTCGAGAACCTCGTTCGAAAATAGGAGCAGGCGTACCAACCGGTGATAGAGGAATTTAAGATTGGTTCGGGACTTACTCAGGCTGGCTCACTTGGGCACCCACTTAGATCATGAAGAAAGCCCCCCAGTATTAAAATTGGTTCGGAATGGTCTCCCTTGGCTTGTAATCTTTGTTTTCTGCAATCACGCACATGTGGCAAAGATTATAAGACAGGTGCGTCAGACCTCACCTTTTTCCTCTTTGATGAATGTACACAAGAATGCATATTCAAAAAGAAGAAGAGAAAAATAAGAGAAGAAAGACGGGGGAGAGAAGAATTCGACTGAGCGGGAGGATCAGAGCGGTGACTAAGCTGGTGAATAATTGGCTTGACGTCGTAGCAAAACAGGCTCGATAACTAAGACCGGCTCACAGGATTACTACTAGATGTCATTATCAATAACGACTAGCTAGGCACGATGATTAGTCTGTCATGACAATAAAGCGGGCCAAGTAATCCAAGCACAACAATACTACAGCTAGACGACAAGACTGCCATGAGAGGCTAACCTCAATCCCTCACAGTCGAATGAAAGAATAATAGAATGATGGTTATGAGGAAAGAATAAGAAATGAAATAAGAGAAGAAGGGAACAGATGGAAGGAGGGAGAAGGAAGGAGCGAGAAGAAAGGAAGAGAAGAGTATGAAAGGCGAGAGAATAAAAGAGAGAGAGGGAAGGAAGACGCAGTCGGTGCTAGTCATTGCCGAATGTGTTAGAGGAAGAGAGTGAAAATGCAATCGACGCTAGGCTTCACTGACTGTGTTATACAGAGGAGAAGAGAGAGAAGACGCAGTCGGCGTTAGGCTTCACCGACTGTATCGGAAGAAAAGAGAGAAAACACAGTCAGCGTTGGGCTTCATCAACTGTGTCAGAAGAAGAGAGAGAAGATGCAGTCGGCGCTAGGCTTCACCAACTGTGCCAGAAGAGAACAAAGGGAGAGATCCAGCCGGCGCTAGGCTTGCGTCGGTTGTGATGGAAGAGAAGCAAGAGAGAGAGAGAGAAAGAGATCGACACTAGGTTTTGCCGACTGTGACAGGACAGAAGAAAGGGAGAAACCCAGCCGGTGCTAGGATTGCATTGGTTGCGATGAAAGAGAAGCAAGAGAGAGATTAAGCCAGCGTTACGCTTCACCAATTGTTACAGAAGAGAAAGAGAGAAAAAAAAATTGAGCTAATGCTAAGCTTCACTGACTATGACAGAAAAAGAGAGAGAGAAATCCAGCCGGTGTTAGGCTTCGTTGACTACAACAAAAGAGAAGGAGAGAGAGAAATCCAGCCAGCACTAGGCTTCCCCGACTGCAACAGAAGAGAAGGAGAGAAATAAATCCAACCAGCGCTAGGCTGCACCGATTGCAACAAAAGAGAAGGAGAGAGGGAAATCCAGTCGACACTAGGCTTCGCTAATTACAATAGAAGAGAAGGAGAGAGAGAAATCTAACTAGTGCTAGACTGCATCGACTGCAACAGAAGAGAAGGAGAGAGGGAAATCCAGCTGGCGTTAGGCTTTACCAACTGCCACATAAGAGAAGGATAGAGAGAAACAAATAGAGACGAGAAAGATAAAGACGAGAAAGAGAGGAGGAGAGAAAGAGATAGAGATGAGAAAGAGAGGAGGAGAGAGAAAGAGATAGAGATGAGAAAGACAAGAGGAGAGAGAAAGAGATAGAGGCGAGAAGAAGAGATAGAGAAAGAGATGAGAAAGAGGGGAGGAGAGAGAAAGAGATCGAGATGAGAAAGAGGGGAGGGGAGAGAAAGAGAAGAGACAAGAAAGAGGGGAGGAGAGAGAGTTACCTGCCCGAAGGGTACCGGCCCTTGTCTTCTCTCTCCTCTCTCACTCTCTAAGATGTACCCACAAGCTTTTACAAAATTCATAATTTTATTGATTGATCCAAGAAGAATGAATCTGTCCTTTGTACAATGAGGCATTGCCTGTTTATATAGAATTGGGCTAAAAAGTGGGTGTATGCCTAAAAACTACCAAGAATTGAAGATAATTACAATTTAATTGAATTTAAAGAAATTCTAAAAATGGGTGCAAAATTTGCCCTTGCCTAACAATGTGTGGAATTCCATAACAGTCCCTACACTACTCGATTATTTGCGTGATCTTCCGGGACTGACCCGGGGTCGTTCTGATGTTCGTTTGATCAAAAGATTATTGTTTTCTTATAGGGCTTGGCATGGCAATCATTTTGATACCAACTTTGAGCCATGATAATCATACTTGAATTTTCGATGAATCTTGAAACCTTCGGATCACTTGTGTGCTCGTTCCTTGATGTTTCTTCGTGACTTCTTTATTGAATCACACTAAGCATACCGTCACGATCACGTTGAAACAAATGTAGCTTAATTTCGTGTCCAGATGAAGATTTGGTCGTCTTGAGTTTTTGATCGGAATCTTAAAATCCGACGGCCAGAATTTACAGCAACTTCGACACCTTCGTGTGTGAAATCCAGTCGTTCATCATACTCGAGGTTCGGACCAGATATAGCCTCAGACCTCACGCACATAATGCAATTGGTTTCTTACCGATCGAGTATACGAGCGTCATGATCTGGTTGCCTGAACGAGGTGTGCTGCTGTTGAATTTTCTGCAACTTCCTTCACGGATCAGCGAATTTCATTTAGTTTTTCTCTTTGCTCAGGCACCGTCACGGGGTGTACCACATATCGAATTGCTCGTCTTGATGAGACAAACACGCTCGCCAAATTTGGGAACGATCCAACTTGGAACGAGTGAGATATAGGCCCCAAAAGTGACTGCCTATAACTGTAAAAACAGCCACCTTTTAATGGTATTTTAGTGCATAGTGGCCACACAGGAATAGTGTGTGGCCTACCCCTTTTCGTTATTTTACCCATAACTTTGTCTTGGAGTGCTCGATTAAGCCAAAACTTGACCCTTAAAGGTTTTCGACCGTGCCGGATCTAATGGAGGTGCTCCCATAGCTGTTTCATTTACCAAAAGTATGACTCTAGTCAGGGTCTATTTTAGGGTGTTAGAGATCGATTTCGCTAAAATTATTTCTTTGTGTTCACTTCCTTAGACATGTCTGATCACGATGAAACTTGGCAGGTGGTCTCTTGAATTGCTGATGAAGATCTTGACCAATTTTGAGGCCATTATGAGACTATCGCGAATTTCCACTATTTTGTAGGCTTTATTGACCTACTTCCCATCAAGGACCAAGGTGCTGAAAAATACGTTCAAACACTTATCTCCTCCATCGCTCAGCTTTCTCCACTCCCCCATTCCCCTAGGAACGTCAGAGGTGTTAGCCTCTTGAATCTCTCTATTATACTACTATCAGTTTGGTCTGTGGCAGGGGTAGTCAGGGTCGGCAAATGATCTTTCATCATTTGGGTCATGGCCCCTAATATCTTGAAGAATTCCCCGAGGGCCTCGGTATTCTCATTACTAGAGCTCGCATTGTTGGCACGAGACCCCCATCATCTTGACCTAAAATTAGAACACCCAGTTACTAGCATATCCAGAAACCATTCTAAGGAACTTCTAAGACTATCTAGGCCAACAATCCTATCACGGTTGCTCTTATACCATAGTTGTCACAACCCCATCTCCTGGCCCCTATCGCACTTGTCGGAGGGCAACAAGGTGAGGAAACTATGACCAGAGGTAGCGAATGCCACACAAGTATGAGTGCGCTCAACGCTTTTGGAAAGACAGAATCAAAGCAAACCATGAAAGAAAAAAGAAACTCATACACAAAGATTTAAAGAACTGAATGAATTAAAACCAATTTATATACATATACAGGCTCCAAAGTTTAATTACAATCATGTTCGAGGTATCAAAGGCCAAACATCAAAATTACAATACTTCAACAAAAACAACTACATGGCCACACCTATAATCTGGATACAACTTCCTTTGTCAAGCCCAAAACTTCAACCACCAGCCACGAGTGCTCAGCTGTCGGCTCTCAAAGACCGTAGGTTATCACTCTACACAGAGAAAGTCAAAGGGATGAGCTATAAAGCCCATTAAGTAGATCAACATCATGTACATTTCCCAAAATTCATGTAGGTGTCACAACATGGAGTTATGTATAACAATTCTTTAACAGTGAAGGAAGAAGTGTAAATCAGATATCAGAATATCACAGATCACTTGAGCTAATAGTTACCCCATCTTTTTATCACAATAACAAATCAGCATTTCAGGCGAAACACATAATGCATAAAGGCAATCCTAGCATAGCCTACTCCCGAAGTAGAAGTCCTATCGATTAGGCTAAGCTAATCCCGAACTTGGGACTTCTACCCTTACTCAGGAGGGAAGACAATGACAAATGGGTTACCCATTTCGTAATGTCTTCACACACACACATAATCCCCAACGCGCTTTGTGGCTTTTGATGGGCTATGGCCTTGCAAGACACAGCCCTAACCTTACGCCTTTCTGGTGAGAGAGCGTTACACTACCAATGGGTGACCCAATGTGTAGTGCCCATATAGATCAGGGGGCGCGACCTCTCAGATATTCATATTCACATCCCGACTGCATTCCTATCATTGGGGTCGAGGCAAGATCTTAACTGTTGGCATAGACTTCTTATCATATCATAACAAATTGCACTACCAACGGGTGACCCATTGTATAGTGCCTTATACAAAAGTCTCAGAATCTCATATCACACTACCAATGGGTGTCCCATTACATAGCAATTCATATCACAGGCTTATCATAACAGATTTCTACTACCAATGGATGTCCCATTGCGTAGTGGTTCATATTACAGTGTTATCATAACAGATTCCCACTGCCAATGGGTGTCCCATTGCATAGTGGTTCATATCACAATCTTATCATAATAGCTTCCAACTATGCACTTGCATATCTCATAAGCATTCACTCATGCCCAAGCATGTCTTATTACAATTATTCAAGAATTCATGAGCATTCACTATATCATAAGCATGCATATTCAATAATTCATAACAGAACAAGATTTTCAGTATGAATGCCTCTTAGAAAATTTGGCCTAATTTCCATTCCATGGGGGTTTTAGTAATAGTCCCAAAAACAAATTGAAAGTAAACTCATCCAATTTTCACCTAGGAGTGGTTTAGTCTTACTCAGAGACATATGGATCAGTGAACAGTCTTTTATAAAGCATACAACATTTCTGAGATTTTATTGCAACTCACTATAGTAACATATGCATGCAAACAGGGGTATAATTTTCATAGCATAAGGAATTTAATCAGGGTTACAAAGCAAAATTTACGCCTATCTTTCATTTAAAAGTGGTTTGAAGTCATTTAAACATCATTTCGTTAGTGAACACTTCAGTACAAAATGAGAAACAATTCTGGAAATTACTACAACTTGTAAAAGTGATATGTCTATACATACAGACGAACAGCTTCCAAATTATGAGGAATTTCAATATGGTTTCAAAATAAAATTTAATTAGACACCTATCTTTCATTTAAAAGTGGTTTTAAGTTATTTGGATACCATTTGGTCAGTCAAAACTTCAGTAAAAAATGAGCAACAATCTTGGAAACTACTGCAACTGATAACAGTGATATGTCTATACATACAGAGGCATAACTTCCAAATTATGACGAATTTTGACATAGTTTCAAAACAAAATTTTAATTAGACATACCTATATTTCATTTAAAAGTGGTTTTAATTCATTTGGATACTATTTGGTTAGTCAAAAGTTCAGTATAAAATGAGCAATAGTCTTGGAAACTACTGCAACTGATAACAGTGATATATCTATACAAACAGAGGCATAACTTCCAAATTATGAAGAATTTCAACATGGTTGCGAAACTAAATTTGAAGTAGACACACTATATTTCTTTTAAAGGGAGTTTGAAATAATTTGGACACCATTTTAGTAGTTAAAAGCTCATTATAAGAACATATAGGGTCCTTGGAAATTCACAGCAAAGTTTTGGCACACCTTATAGGATGATCAATAACTTCCAAACTAGAATGGATATTAACACAAAACATTTTTCATATTAAATTAGACATACAGGGGTACTATTCCACAGATTTTCATGACCAGCATAATTATTTTCAGTACTAAATTCATCATACCAATGAGGACAACAATTCTGTAAAAAACAGTGCACAAACAAACCCAATTTCACTAGCATGCAGCCATATTCCCATCAAAATCACACTTATACTTTGCTTAAGTTTCATGCTCTAATCAAAACTATGGAAACACGAGTGTTAGATCCACTTACGTATACCAAAAAATGTCCCAAATTTCCCCCACACAGTCAAACCCAAGATCCTCAACATTGGCTCCCAAGGGTGAAAACTCTAAGTGTTGAGAAAGGGTTTCAATTTGTAAGAGAGAAAGCAAAGGCTTGGGGGAGGAGAGAAGGGGGTTTTAAGTAAGCCCAAAAAGGGAAGGTGGGAGTTCGAATTTGCCAAGTGGCACTCACAGTGGCATATAATTGGGAAAGTGGCATACAAGGCAGCATGTAGTGGACAAATGGCACTCCAGTGGCAGGCATGGGCTCAGCGGTGTTGCGCACAGTGGCACCACGCACGGTGGCATCACACGCATGGCAGTGCTCTTTTTCTTCTTGTATTGTTGTGCACTCCATTTTTTCCATGCTCTTTCTCTCTTTCTTCTTCTCTTACTGCCACGTGCACCCATTTTTCTCCTTCTCTTACTGTCGTGTCCGTTCATTACCGCTCGCTCTCATTGTCGCTTGCGTTCTCTTTCTTCTTGTCTTACTACCACACGTGCTCATTTTTCTCCCTCTCTAACTGTTGTGCGTGTTCATTGTCGTGCGCGTTCTCTTTCTTCTTCTCTTACTGCCGCGCGTACTTATTTTTCTCCTTCTCTTACTGTCGTGCGATTCATTGCCTCGTGTGAGCGAGCATTTTCTTCTTCTGCTCTTACTGCCGTGTGCTCTCACTACTGCGCGCATTCTCTTTTCTTACTCCAGCGCGCTCCATCGAGCCCGAAAAATTTGGGTTGCTACAGTTGACCATTAGGAAAGACTGGGGGAAAGAGAGGTTGTGAGGTTTGAGCTATAGGAGGAGGTGGAGGTCTTCTCTCTTCTTCTTCCAACTGAGGTTCAAAAGGGGAATTTGCTCCATGATGCGAAGACACCTCGATTGGTCGAGCATTTTCGAGCACTTTGTGCCTGTTCAAGATATGGTTCAAGGTCTCATTAATGCACACCATCGGTTCTTCAATACCATCACCATCTTGACTAATTACCGTCACATCAACTCGTTCTTCAGAGTTGAGTGACTCAAAGGTGGGAGTAGTCCTTGTTCGCTTCGTGCCCCGATCTAGCTATTCAGGTAATAGGGGTTCAGATTACTACGACTGGATCTGGGATTGCCTTGAAGATCGAGTGATTATTGGCTCTTGATGGCCTTGAGGCCGTAGTTCAGGTAAATATGGCATGAGACGACCTTGGGGCTATGGATCGATTCGAATAGGCTTGTGATGACCTTGGAGCCATATTTCCTTTTGTTGTGGCTAAAGATGGCCTTGGGACCATAGTTCAGTCTGATCGGGTTCATCTTCTCGAACTTCAACAATTGAGCAATGAACAGTGCCACTCATTTCAGGTTCCATTGCAGTTTGCAATGGGTAAAATAAGTTTTTCTTTAATCAGACTTCTAAGGTTGAAGACTCTGACTTTCTTCTTATGAACAGAACTTTCATGCCTTTCTATTGCTTGATTTTTAAGCTCTAGTAATTTCGCTACCAAAACTGGAATTGGGTGTGGCATCCTGCTTGATCAGCCTATCTCAAGGAGACTAGAGAGAAGTCAATCAATTCCGGTAAAGCATGGTGCCCTGGGAGTAGGGAGCTCGAGGTCGACCTTGGAAATTTAGTTTTGTTTGAAGAAGGGCGGGACAACTGCATCGGCTTCGTAGGTGCCTCAAGGGTCGGCTCGTGCATATGAAGTAGAAGGAGTGGACAAGAGTGTACTCAAATGGAACTTTTATGAGTACCATGTTGTCATGGGATTTAGTGTAGAATGAAGAGTGTACTGCTGGCCCTTCCCCTTGAAGCCAAAAGCAATATTAGACCTGCAGGTGCGTGCACGATCCATACAAATGTTGGGGGACCACTTTGTTTTGCTGGCATGTGCATATTTGTTTGGGACCTATGACTGAGTCTCAAGTCGTGTGATCTTTGGGGTGCAACATTTGAGTTGCCCTGATATGAGTGAGTACCATGCAATGCACGAGTGGCTTGAGAAGCACTTTTAATGGGTTCAGGTGGTTAGGTGCCTCAATCTCGCCCTCCGGGTCAGGTTGACCTGGTGGCGTGGTTTCGGGTTTGAGATAGATCCGAGACTTGAGATCGTTCTCTCGAGAACCACGTAAAGGGGATGTGGTAGGAATACCAATCGGTGAGAGAGAAATTTGGTCGTGAGGCGGAACTTACCTCACGTGGGTCCGTGACACGCTCAGGCTTAGCCTCATGGGCTCCGTCTTAGATCACGTGGAATGCCCCCTTGGCCTTTGGCTGATTTGGAATCGCCTCTCTTGACATGTTTCTTCTTTCTTGCAACCACACACACACATTAGAGATACAGACAAGTGGGTTAGAAGTTCCCACCTTGTCTTTGGGTGGCTGCACATAAGCATGTACATTCAAAAGGGAAAATGGTGATGATGCCGTTGAGTCCATGTTAATTAGACAGCCTTCCGACGTCTTCTTAACAAGGGACTCAGGCATCATTCTTTAGTGGAAAATGAGAAAAGGGGGTGAGATGAATAAAGTAAAGAGGGAAGAAGAGGGGGAATAGAGAGAGAGTAGAGAAATGAAGGAACGAATACCAGTTTAGCTTTCACCTGGTTCTTCAGAGAAAGAGAGTAAAGAAAGAAAATAAAAACGAAGGCTAGTTTGGCTTTCACCTAGCTCTACAGAGGTGAAGAAAGAAAATATTTTTGTAGAGAGGGAAAAGGGAAATGAAGGATAGTTTGGCTTTCACTTAGCTCTTCAGAGAGAGGAAGAAGAAAATGAATGAGAAAGAGGGTGAAGGTTAGCTTGGCCCTCGCTAAACCATCCAAAAGGGAGAAGAGACGAGAATGAAATAAGAGAGAAAGGAGCAGAAAGAAGAGAGAAGGAAGGAGGAAGAAAATAGAGAGAGAAGAAAAGGAATGATAAAAGGAAAGTGAAGGTTAGCTTGGCTCTCGCTAAACCTTCCAAAAGGGAGAAGAGACGAGAATGAAGTAAGAGAGAAAGGAGAAGAAAGAAGAAAGAAGAAAGAAGGAAGGGAGAAGAAGAAAGAGAAGAGAGAAGAAAAGGAATGAGAAAAAAAGAGGGTGAATGTTAGCTTGCCTCTCACTAAAACCTTTCAAAAGGGAGAAGAGACGAAAAGAAGGAGAGAAGAAGAGAAGAGATGAAAGTGAGAAGAGAATGAGAAGAGAATGAGAAGAGAAGAGAAAAAGAAGAGAGAAAGAGAGAAATGAGAAAAAGAGGGTGAATGTTAGCTTGGCTCTCTCTAAACCTTCCAAAAGGGAGAAGAGACGAAAAGAATAATAGAAGAAGAGAAGGGATGAGAAGTGAGAAGAGAAGGAGAAGAGAAGAGAAAGAGAAGAGAGAAGAAAAGAGGAGAAAGAGAGAAGAAGTGAAGAAAGAGAGGAAAGGAGAAAGAAGAGAGAAGAAATGTTGTGCATGACGGATTGACACTGCTGTGCCAAACAGAGAAGAGAGAGAGAAAGAGGAGCAGTCAGAGAATTCAAGCACGTCGGGTTGACCCTATCGTGCCAGATAGAGGAGAGAGAGAGAGAGAGAGAAGAAGTCCTAGACGGTGGGTTGACTCTGCCGTTCCAGACAGAGAAGAGAGAGAAGAGAAGTCGTGCACGGCGAATTGACCCTGCCGTGCCAGACTAAAGAGAGAGAAAAGAGAAGTCATGTAAGGCGGGTTGACCCTACCGTGCCAAACAAAGAATAGAGAAAAGATAGAAGTCGTGCATGGCGGGTTGACCTTGCCGTGCCAGACATAAGAGAGAGAAAAGTGAAGTCGTGCATGGTGGGTTGACCCTATCGTGCCAGACATAAGAGAGAGAGAAGAGAAGTCGTGCACAGCGGGTTGAACCTGTCGTGCCAGACAAAAGAGAGAGAAAAGAGAGCAGTGAGAAGAGTCAAGCACGGCAAGTGATCCTACCGTGCCAGACATAAGAAAGAGAAAAGAGAAGTTGTGCACGGCGGGTGACCCTCCCTTGCCAGACAAAAGAGAGAGAAAAGAGAGCAATGAGAAGAGTCAAGCACAGCAGGTGACCCTATCGTGGCAGACATAAGAGAGAGAAAAGAGAGCAAAGAGAAAAGTCAGGCATGACGGGTGACCCTGTCGTGCCAGACATAAGTGATGAACAGAGATAAGTATGGACGGTGACTTGTGCTGTCATCCATGAGAGTGAAGAGATAAAAAGAGAGAAGCAAGAGACATGGACGATGGCTTGTGATGCCATCCAGGAGAGAAGAGAGAGACATGGACGATGGCTTTTGATGCCATCCAGGAGAGAGAAAAAGAAAGAATTAGAGAGAGAAAGGGAAGAAGATTAGAGAGAAAGGAAAGAAGAAGAATAGAGGAGAGATCAAGAAGAGAGAGAAAGTGGAGAGAAGAGAGAAATTTTACCTGAATGGGGGGAAGGGTACCTTCCCAAAGTCTTCTCTCTCCTCTCTCTCTCTCTATCTCTCCAAAGAAAGCCAAAATTTTAATTGATCCAAGAGGGGTCCATTACATAAGAGCATCACGTGCTTATATAGATTTTCAATCCAAACATGGGTGGATACTCAATTCCTAACGCAATTGTTGAAAAATGGTATTAAAATTATTTAAATAAAAATAAAAAAATAGGGGTAAAATGACGATTTTGCCCCTCTCCCAAAAATCTTGAAATTTCAATTCAGTCCCTATCATGGCCATGCAACCCTTGCAATCTTTCGGCGTCTTTTCGGCCTCTATCTGACCAAAATATTATTGCTTTCTTGATCAGCTCGGTGAGACAGTCGTTTTGATACCCATTTCGAGCCATGGATCGGGTTTTTGGGCCATGATCATGAGGTGTGAAAATTATGAGAAACGTGCAATCTTTGATTCAAGACCACATATGTTTCTCATTGTTGTTTCATGATTTCTTCACTATATTTTGATGAGCATGCCGTCATGAACGTTTGGCAATGAACATGGCTTGATTTGGTGTTCGAACGACCATTTTCCAAATTAGGTCTTTTGGCCGAAATTTGGTTTTCGGTGGCCAAAAATTGCAATGACTTCATCACCCTTTTACGATGAATCTAACCATCCATCATTGCGATGTTCGTGCCGGATGAAGCCTCTGATATTGTGGTCGTAACGGGTTTGGTTTGAGGCCGATCTGATACGTGAGCGTCGTGATGTAGCCATTCGATCGACAATACCTCTTGCTGTAAAATTTTGCAACCATACTTCTGATTGCGATCTTCTCTCTAGTTTTTCTCTCCGCTCGGGCCATGACATGGGTCATGCCATATATCGAAAAGTTCGGGCCGAGAGACGAACATGCTTCCAAATTTTGGGCTTGATCCAACCTAGGACCAGAGAGATAGGACCTTCCAAATTTTATCCCGAAATCACAAAACTCAGTTTCCATTAATGGAAACTGGTTCAATGAGGGTGCACCGCAACAGTGTGTGACCTACATGTTTTGGGTAATTTGGTCATAACTTGGTCTAGAGGCATCCGATCAAGCCAAAAATTTGTCCCTGCGGATCCAATGGCAATGGTTTCACAGACATTTGACACTTCGGTAATAGGGATGTAGTTATAAGGTCTATTTCTAGAGCGCTAGATGTCGATTTTCCAAAATGGTTTCTGCATCTACACTGCCTTAAACTTGTCGGATCATGGCATGAATTGGCACATGTTCTTAGGAGACCCTTAGACAATATCTTGAACCTTCTTGAGCCATTCTGATAATGTCAAAGATTTCACTTCTGGATCAGGGTTGATTGACCTACAGCTTCCGTAGTCCACATGAATTTTGGTACCTACAGACCTAGGTCGCAAACTGCTCTCTCCTTATTCGCACCGTGGACACAAGTATTGAAAAATACCCTCAAACATCAGGTCCCAACAGACCCAAAGCATGTGAGGTGGCCCGGGGTAGCTTTTGCTTGCCTCGATTCATCACTGTAATGATTGAACCATTCGTAGTGATGTGAATGAGAGAGTGTCGAATGGATTTTGAGCCATTTGAGTTAGATGGTCTAGCTATGGAACTGCCAGCATGATGTGTGTGGGGCGTCATACCATGATGAACAATGCCCGTGTGGAGTGAAGATGGGGCGACCTTGTGGTTATCCACTGATGTGGTGATCTTAGAAGAACCAATCGTATGGGGTGAGGGAGTGGTCTTAGAACCACTCTTGAGCTTATGACTGATGGAGAGTCCACCAAAAACAGTGTGAGCATTAAGGGAAATGGTTTTAGAACCATTCATGCAGTTGACACCAATAGACTTACCATTGATGTCGGTAGAAAGGGAGTAAGGGGTTTGAGGACCCTTTCCCGAGTTGTCCTGGACTTGAGCCCGAGTGCTAACATCTAAGAGACCTCGCAAAAGATAAATGGGAGTAGTAGGTGGTCGAACCTTACTTCTCATAGGTAAATTCACAAATGTGGAGATGATGAAATCCTCAATTCGGATGAGAGAGGAGTAATTGGACTCCATGGCAGTTTCTAAGAAAGAGTGAGATGAGATGTTAGTCTGAGAGCGAACCGAACCAACTATAGATTGGCCAATTGGTCGGGCCTAGATCTACCTATCTCAGGCTCTCTCGAGGACCCAAGTTCAATTGATCCCCTCTCAAACAATTGCTTGACCTCACGTGCTCGTGTGTCATGCGCGATTAGGTATGTCCAATATAAGAGGATTTTAAAACGATGAAGAGGTGGGCTCGAGAAACTACCTTACCACGGTTTGAGTTCATTGGATTCGCCTGGGTTATTGCCCTCTTAGTTCAATGAATGAAAGCCCTCCGATGGTCTAGCAGTGCAGTTTGAATTCAGTCCCTCTCTAAACTCAACACCTTACCTGAACTCTCACATGAAAACTGCTAATGAAATCCACTTAAAATAGACTCCTCCTTGATGTGTTTTATGGGTTAATGGTTCTAGTTTTGGGGGTAGAGTGGTAAGAGCAATATGTAAGAAAGAGAAGCAAGAAGAGAATAAGAATGAGTTGATAAGAACTTGGTTTAGAAGTATGAAGAAGAAGAAGATGAAGTAAAATAAGTGAAGGGATGACTCAAAGAAAATTGGGTAGCCTCCCGGCATAATCTCTCCTAAGAGGTATTACCGGAGCCTTGGTAATAGGAGGATTTGGAAAGTGGAGTTACAAGACTGAGCCTATAACTATGTCACTAACCCAAAGATCCCCCTAAAAGTGATCAAGGGAGTGAAGGAAGTGAGAGAGAGAGAGAGATGAAAGCTCCTCACAACCCGAACACTGTGTGACTCGGTGGTTAGAGTAGTAAAAGGGCTAAAACTCTAAGAAAAACCGGTGTCTCTTATAATTGGACTGCACTGTACGAGCTGATGGTTAGAGTAGCAATCCGAGAGTTAGAACCCTAGAACACTATCTCAGGAAGACCCCAAGTCAAATGCTCTAGGATGAAAGAAGCAATGAGTAAGAAAGAACATGAAGAAACTGAAAATAAAATAAAAGAAATGAGTGAGTGGGAGGTGAATATATGAATTAAATAGAGAGAAGTATTTAAAATGAGATAAAAATGAGTTAGAAGGGGATTACGGGAAGATAGAGGGAGATGAGAGAGTGGAGGAAGTGAGAGAGTATAGAAGAAAGAGATGGACCCGCCTTAAGTACGAGTCCAGACTCTAAGGGGGTTAAAGAGTAGAGGAGATGAGAGATTGGAGAGGGAATGGGATGGATCTGCCTAAGGTGCGGGTCTGGGCTCACAGGCGGATGAGAGAGTGGACGAGAGAGTGGGATGAAGAGAGGGGCAGACCTGCCTATGGTGCGAGTCTGTGGATGGACGGGAGAGAGAGATAGAGGGTAAGGAAGAGAATAGGGAGAAGGGGGATGGACTCGCCTAGGGTGTGGGTCTATGACTTGAGCGAAGAGAGAAAGAGAGAAAATTAGAGAGAGGCTTGAGCCTAGGTGCACCTTCGTCGGTCCCTTTACATACACATAAGAGAGAAACCTTGGTCCTTGTGGGTCTAGGCTAGGGTTTAAAGTCTAGGTATGTGGCTTAAATGGATTAAATTTAGGTATGGTGTATGAAAACTAAGGTGTATAGGATGGGGTAAGGTATAGGATGATTAAGGTGCAAGGAATACTATGGTGTATGGAGTAGGATAGAGTGTAGGGTAGCTAAGGTAGGATGTAGGGTGTATGGAGTAGGATTGGGATCTAGGTCTTCTAAGGTGTATGGAAGCTAGGAGTTCTAGTGTGTATGGGATTGCGAGTTGGGAATCCTAAGGGGGTTGGGGCTTTGGGGTTCTAGGGAGTGATTCCTAGGGGTATTTTCTTTCTCTAGAAAATATTTATCTCTCCTCTCGTCCTGAGTCTTGAATTTGGAAGCAAAGCAAAAGAACAAGCCTAAGCTCTTAGAATTCTCAAGCTTTTCTCATTAATTTCAAATACTTTCAAGGGAGATTTCAATAGTCCCCAAGAGGGTTATTACAAATGACTTGAGTTCTTTATATAGAGCAACCCCAAAACAAGGTGGATTGCTCAAAGGTTGCTCTTGAATTATTTATCACTTGTTTTTTCCTTTCGCAATCAAGTAGTTGCTATCTTCACCAAGCCTTTGCCACGAAATGTTTTTTGCGATCGTTGCTTCAAACTCGGGCTTCAAATGCCTCCCCAAGCGAGTTTGAAGGGGAGTAATAAAAATAAAATTCCAAATCTATAATTTTTGAAAATGCCACAGTAGACAATATTGTTCTTTCCTGTTTGAAAGGAGAATATAATAAGATAGAAAAGTGTATATTGCATGTAAAAAGATAGGAAAGTGTATATTACACCATTATATTATCGTTATATATATAATAAAAGAACCACCACAATGTTGGTCACAATTATTTTCTATTTCTTTGGGGGGGGGGGGGTGAAGAAAATGGTTGGGCCATAAATTTGTAAGAGACTTGCAGTTTATTTATATATAGCCATTAAACTGCATAGTTCTAAATTTTTGTATTTGGAGCTTGGGATCCTTTGCAATATTGCTTGCTTCCTTCTCTTCATAGGCCAACCCAATACTTTCCATTACAGTCTAGTTTGTCTCTCTTCATCTCTCTAGATAGAGAAAGGAAGTGCTGCTACTCTCCTGCCCAACATGATCGTCTCTCCTAAAATCGCAACAGCCAAATATGAGTAAAGAAAAACTCACTTTGCTTGGATTTCTTTTATTTATTTTCTTCTCTTTTTTCTTTTATGACTGGTCTTTCTGTACTTATTTTCCCTTTATTTTTTCATGTTATCAAGAAATAAGTGCAGCGGGTTCAATGATATTTTTGTGCTTCTCCCCACTCCGTTAAATTTCTTTTTAACTATGAATATGACTTGGTGATCTAACCTGTTTCTTATTTTCTGTTGGAGAAATATTTTATCTTATTTTTTCTATTTTCTATCTTTCTTTTATTCACTCGATCTCCTATAACATATGAAAAAAGTGTTTCTTTATCTTCTTCATCTTCTTCTCTCCATCTCTTCCCCCTCTGTCACTTTAGGAGACCATAACAGTGCTTTTTTGTGGCACTTACTTTATCCCAGTTTTCTTTGAAATAGTTTACCTTATTATTTCTGCATCTTTTGTTTTATGTCTGTGATTTACTTTCTTTGGTTTTATCTTTCTATTTTTGTGCTCTGTTAGAGACATGAATCCTTTTATTCTGAGATATGTTCTTTAGATTTTGAGAATTTGGCGTAATTCATCTCTCCCTGTCTCTCTCTTTGATTTTGCATAGTCTCTTTGCGTCTCTAAAATAAATGAATCCATGTTCGATGCCTACGAGAACTCATCGTAATAACTGAGTCTTAAATAGGAAAGAATCTCTTCCTCTCTTTCTAATGTTGTTTGGTGATCCATGATTCAATGTTGCTGATCCGTAGGAGTCGAAGGCCATGCCGGGTATGCGCATCTTGCCATCACCAGCGGATTAAATGCACGTCACACTGCCCCATGCGCCCCTTCTCCCCCCCCTTCCCCAAGACGTATGACTTATACAATGTCCACTGTGTTTTTGGCATCCACAACATAATAAAGCTCCTCAGAAGGTATCAAAGGTTTGAGGACGAGGCGGCCATTATTAACAACATCAAATTTCAGGCTTTATGCAAGATTAAGCCACCGTGTCTCTGGCTGCTACCAGTTTGTCCTCACGCTTAATGATCAGATCCGCGATGCACAGGATAAAAAAACCTTCATCGTCAAATCGCCTTCTTTAGGGCCCAACAAGCCCGAAATCCTGCTCATACAATGCCAAGTTCGGGATCTGTTGTTTGGGATCAGTTATTGGGGCATCAGCAGCAGCTGCCAGTTGTTTTTCATAATGCCGGTGTGTCAATATGGACACCAGAGCCAATGGAGGCCGCAAGTGGATTGGAGGAGTTGGATTAAAAGTCTGATACACCTAAAGAGGGCATGTGGGTTTATCTCATGGGAATTTAAGCAGACAAGGAAAGAGTTAAAGATTGTACGAATCCTCTTTGTTTTGTTTTTGTTTGGGAGAATTGGTTTTTCTATTTTTATCTTTATTTTGGAAGACTAGCTTAAATGCTTGAGTTGTCCTCCTTGGGGTACATCCTATTTAGGTTGAAGAATATATATAGATTTTTAAGAGATCAATATTTTAAAATTTTTGAACTAAAAGTTAAATTTGAGACTAAAACCAGATTTATGGATTCACATCGCACTTCGTTCAAGCACAATAAAATGAAGTCAACAAATTTTTAGAGAAAGAAAAAGAGTGCACTAGATAGAGAGACTGCCACAGAGAGAGACAGAGAGGGTGATTTCCCATCCACCAAAGGGTGGGGGTCTTATATACCCTCTCTCACAAAAAAAATCTTCAACATAATAGTGGAGATTCCATAGACAATTAACACACTTGAAAAAGCTCTAATAAGAGAGCTCCACAGATCTAAAAAGCCAACAAAATCAAATATATGGGCTTACAAAAGCCATGGATAAGGCTTCGAAAAATCCTCTTCTGCACAGGGAACAAATCAGCGGAGTTTTTGAAGAAATGGCCAAGTTGTGCAGTATTCACCCGAGTAGTGTACAAATTGCCCAAGTTGTACGGAGACTAGGCCAAGTAGTATAGTGTGGGGGAGCCTCCTAAGGGGAGGACCACGAACTCAAGGTCACTCAGGCTCGGCCAATGCATTGGTCCAGTAACTTGGTCGAGTAAAGAAAAAAAAACAATGGTCGAGTTTTTTAATACTGATCTTTTCTTATTACTTCTATCAATGCCTTTATGAGCTTTTCCCTTGCTTTTAATTCTAATTCTATGTGCGACCTCTACTTATACGTGAAATGAACAGTGATTTTGCCTACCCTCATCATCGTCAAAACTTCATCGCATGGTCACCAAATTTTTTTAAATTTTTTTATAAATCCAAATTACTTGAAATTTGGAGCGTGTGTACATATTAGTGAGTGCACCTAATAAAAATATGAAAAAAATAATTCGAAAAATATAAATTGATCAAAAATACCTCCTAAAATTTATAGAGGTATT
>NW_006496564.1:1118541-1156259 GCF_000471905.2 Amborella trichopoda | reverse complement strand
TTAAACTATGGTAAACATTTTTTCAGGATAACTGCGGATTCATTTTGAGTGTTAGTCAAGATCAACCTTGGAAGATATTGTTGTTGTGCTAGCTTTAAGACCTCGCCACTATAAATTTGTCCTATCAATAGATGTATATATGTTTTGTCTTTCACATCTCAGGAATAACAGTATTGTAAATTCTTGGGGTGTGACAATTATGGTATCAGAGATTATTAGGAAATTTAAAAAGAATGTACTTAAAATCACATTTATTGTGTGTACGGACCGGGACAAAGTCAGGATCCAGAATAGCTGAGGCTAATATGGAAGGAATTCACAAAGCCTTGGAAAATGTGGTTACTCTAATGCAACATCAGATGGAAACAACTATCCACCCAGGCAGTCAATTACAGGAAATGGTGGGAGTAATATCGAACAATTTAAGAAATTGAACCCACCTTCTTTTAAGGGTGCTGTAAACCCACTGAAAGCCCGAATGGATTATGCAATTGGAGAAAATATTCGAGGTAATGGAATGTCCTGATGATAGGAAAGTGGCCTTGGAAGTCTTTATGTTAGAAGGTGAAGCACAACACTGGTGGCGAATAGCAAAAGGAGTATTGGTCAAAGAAAATAAACCCTTGACTTGGGAAGTATTTCTAGAGGCATTTAATGAAAAGTATTTCCCAGATTTTATTCGAGACCAAAAAGAAATGGAATTTCTAAAATTAATCCAAAGAAATAGGACAGTAGCACAATACGAGGTCAAGTTTACTGAATTGGCCAGGTTTGCACCACATATGGTTAACAATGAGGCAAGAAAGGTGAAGAAATTTGAAAGGGGTCTCCGGCCAGTTATTAGAAGCAGAATATCAGTCTTGAAATTAAGAACTTATGCTGAAATAGTGGATCGAGCCCAAATTGTCGAAAAAGATTTTGAAGATTACCAAAAGACGAAAAATCAGAAAAGTCATATTAGACCTACATCATCTAATCGACAACAGTTTGAAAAGCCAAACAAGAAGCCAAGGCCCTCGTCATTTCAAAACCCAATAGAACCATATAGAAAATGTGGGAAAAATCATGGATCAAGCCCTTATTATTGGAATACCGGAGCCTGTTCTAAATGTGGAAAATTAGGACACCAGATTAGACAATGTCCTAGCTTACCGACACAACTGCTTCCAAAGCAGGGAGAGATAGCTCCAAAGCCTCAGATGAAGGGAAGAGTATTTGCGACTACCGAGCAAGACGCTCAGGCCTCAAAATCAGTGATCCAAGGTACTCTTACTATCTTCCAAAAAGTAGCTCATGTTTTGATTGATCCTGGATCTACTCATTCATTTGTGTCACAACACTTTGCATGCCACTTAAAGGTAGAACCAGAACAATTAGAATACATTCTAGAGGTAGCCACACCAATGGGAAATTCAATTAACACCAATATAGTGTACAAATCATGTGTAATAAAGATAGAAGAAAATGAACTGTTGGTTGATTTAATACTATTGGAAATTCAAGATTTTGATGTAATCTTAGGCATGGATTGGCTTTCTGCATACCATGCAAGTATTGATTGTTATAAGAAAATTGTTACCTTTAGTATTCTGAATCAACCAGTATTTTACTTCAATGGTGTCAAAGAAGACTCCCCATCATATTTAATCTCTTGTATTCGAGCTAATCGCCTCCTTCGAAAAGGGTGTCAAGGCTTTCTTGCCTATATCGAAGAAGATAGGAAGGAAGAAATAAATTTTGATACCACTCCGGTTATCCGAGAATTTCCCGACTTTTTTCCAGAAGAATTGCCAGGATTATCGCCTGACAGGGAAATTGAATTCTCCATTGAATTATTGCCAGGGGTAGCACCAATTTCTAAGGCACCTTACAGAATGGCTCCTACAGAACTTAAAGAACTGAAACAACAATTGGAAGAATTATTAGATAAAGGTTTTATCAGGCCCAGTGTGTCACGTTGAACCAAGTGACAGTGAAAAATAAGTATCCATTACCTAGAATTGATGATTTATTTGATCAATTACAAGGATCACAAGTGTTTTAAAAAATTGATCTTAGATCTGGATACCATCAGCTTAAGATTAAAAGTGAAGATGTACTCAAGACAGCTTTCAGAACAAGGTATGGCCATTATGAATTTTTAGTCATGCCTTTTGGATTAACCAATGCACCGGCTGCATTTATGGATTTGATGAATCGGATCTTTAGGCCTTTTTTGGATAAATTTATTGTGGTATTCATCGATGATATTTTAATTTATTTCAAGAATCAGAAGGAATATGAGCAGCATGTAAGAATGGTATTGCAAATATTAAGAGAGAAGAAATTGTATGCCAAACTTAATAAATGTGAATTTTGGCTTGAACAAGTTACATTTTTAGGACATGTCATATCAAAAGAAGGTCTATTAGTTGATCCTTCAAAGGTTGAAGTCGTTGTCAATTGGAAACAACCAAGTAATGTGACTGAAGTTCGAAGCTTTTTGGGATTAGCAGGATATTACAGAAAATTTGTAGAAGGATTTTCTCGAATCGCAACCCCATTGACTCGATTGACACATAAGAATGTCAAATTTGAGTGGACAAGTGAATGTGATGAGAGTTTTCAAGAACTAAAAGTTCGATTAACTTCAACACCTATTTTAACTATTTCTGAGGGGAGTGGGGGATTTGTGATTTATAGTGATGCTTCACATAAATGCTTGGGCTGTGTATTAATGCAATATGGGAAAGTAGTGGCATATGCATCCAGACAGTTGAAAGAATACGAGAAAAAATATCCAATTCATGATTTGGAGCTAGCTGCAATAGTATTCGCTTTGCAAATATGGAGGCATTATCTATATGGTGAGCAATTCGAAATATACACGGATCATAAGAGTTTGAAATACCTCTTATCTCAGAAGAATTTAAATATGCGGCAGATAAGATGGATGGATTTCTTAAAAGATTATGATTATACAATCCATTATCATTCAGGAAAAGCTAACGTTGTGGCCGACGCTCTAAGTAGAAAATCTACGGGAGTCTTAGCTCATCTAATGATCCAAGAAATGAGATTGTTAGAGGAAATAGTGCATTGACATCCAACTCCGTCCATTAATGGTGTGGTAAGTATGATTGCCAATATTAAGGCAGAACCCCAATTAATCCAACAGATTCGATTGGCATAAAAGAAAGACCATCAGCTTATAACAATTATAAAAGAGGTGAAGCAAGGAAAGAGAGATGAATTCTCCGTATGTCGCGAGGATTTGCTAAGATTCAAAGGTCAGGTTTGTGTTCCGAATGATGAGAGTGTGAAGAAAGCTATCTTGGAAGAAGCACATCATTCTCGTTATACGATACATCCCGGAAGTATTAAAATGTATTAGGGCCTAAAGAAAATCTTTTAGTGGAATAATATGAAAAAAGAGGTAGCACTATTTGTGTCAAATGCCTAACATGCCAGCAAGTAAAAGCTGAACATCAAAGGCTCGCTGGGTTGTTGCAGCCTTTACCCGTGCCAGAATGGAAGTGGTGGCACATCTCTATGGATTTTGTCTCTGGCTTGCTTAGAACAAATTCAGGACATGACAGCATTTGGGTCATTGTGGACCGGTTGACCAAAGCTGCTCAATTTCTATCGATTCGCACGACGTACACTTTGGATCGACTGGCCCAGTTGTACATTAAAGAAATAGTGCGGTTGCATGGAGTTCCGGTCAGTATTATATCGGACAGGGATACTCGGTTTACTTCTAAATTTTGGACTAGACTACAGTCAGCCATGAGGACAAGACTCACCTTTAGTACTGCCTTTCACCCCCAAACTAATGGACAATCGGAGAGGACCATCCAAACCTTGGAAGATATGCTGAGGGCTTATGTTATTGACTTTACAGGAAGCTGGGATGACCATTTACCCCTGATTGAGTTTGCTTATAATAATAGCTTCCAAGCCAGTAGTCAGATGGCACCATATGAAGCCTTGTATGGAAGGAAATGCAGGTCACCCATCTGTTGGGACGAGATTGGTGAAAGAAAGCTTTAGGGGCCAGAAATTGTCCAGATAACTACAGATAAGATAACATTAATTCGTGAAAAGCTTAGAACAACTCAGAGTCGGCAAAAGAGTTATGCCGATAACCGACGGAGAGATCTTGAATTTGAGGAAGGTGATCGAGTTTTCCTAAAAATCTCACCAATAAAGGGTATTATGAGATTCGGCAAGAAAGGAAAGTTGAGCCCACGTTACATCGGACCATTTGAAATCCTAGAAAGAATCGGAGGTGTCGCTTATAGACTTGCCGTACCACCCGAATTGGCAAACGTCCATAATGTCTTTCATGTATCTTCACTACGAAAATATCAGCCCGACCCATCCCATATCTTGAAATATGAACCTTTACCAATCAGGAAGGACCTATCTTTCATTGAGCAGCCAATTTTGATACTCGATAGAAGGGTGCAAGTGTTGCGCAAGAAGGAGATTCCTTTGGTCCGTGTATTATGGCAGTACCATTCAAGAGAAGAGTCGACTTGGGAACGAGAAGACGATATCAGAGAAAAATATCCCAATATTTTTCAGTAATCAAGTACACAAATTTAGAGGACTAAATTTCTTTAAGGGGGGAAGAATGTAACAATCCTAAACTTTCAAAAAAAAAAAAACTATTAATACATGACAATTCGTTTGAACATGATGGTCCTTAGGGACCATCGTTACTTTTAAAAGCTTTTGTTTCCTTGCTCTTGGCACGTCCACTAAATAACGTGGGCTTTAGGTGTTTAAAGCGTAAACTAACGCTCACACCTGTAACGTAATAAAAGCTTTAGGTGTTTAAAGCGTAAACTAATGCTCACACCTGTAACATAATAAAAGAATAAAATAATATGTTAATAGAATTTAAATTCAGAGAGGTGAAGACTCTTACCTTAGAAAACTTATGAGATTTTTCTCTTTGGTCGAAACACAGTGAACTCCTCTCTTGAGCCGAATTTTTATCGGAAGCTCCCTCGCAAATATTTGTGTGTAAGTGACATCATCTTCCTGAAAAATAGTCTGTTTTTAATAAATAGTGATATTTCCGTCTAGGATCTTTATTTTATAAGTTTTGTGTGTAAGTGACCTCATTGTCTCGAAAAATAATCCATTCTTTTTAAAAATGAAATGAAATAATTATTTCTGCTTATTATCATGAATTTTAGGCACGATAAATTTTATGCGCACGTGACCTCATTATCTTGAAAAATAATCTTTTTAATAAAAAATTGTGATATTTTATCTATGTTAGAAATTTTGAATGCTGTAAATTATGAAAAATAAATTTATTTATTTTTCTTGTCTATTGTTAGAAATAAATGTGATATTTCTGCTTTTAGTAAAATTGTGATATTTCTTTCTACTGTTTTGAATATTTAGACATTGTAAAATTCATGTGGAAATGATTGCCTTATTATTTAAAAATGGACATTTTTGCAATTGATTATAGTATTGTTGTGAAATGTTTATTTGTGGATTGATATCCCATAAATTGTGATAATTCCGTATTCTTGAATTTCTATAAGAGTTTTTCTATACATATTAAACTGGCAATTATGCTAGAATGCCTTTACAAACTGCTATCTTTCTAAATTTGAGCCCAAAATATTTGATTGGTTATTTTTGAACTGTTATAGAGAGTGACTATTATTAATGGTTTACGTGAAATTCATATTAATGATTTCAGTGATATGTTGAATACATGATATTGCTGCTTTCGAATGTTTAAAGAGATTTAGAAATAATTTAAGTATGCAAGTGGACTCATCCGGTTCGCCGGTGAGGTATAAGCGGACCTATTTGGGACGTCGGTAGGGATTAAGTGGACTCATCTGGTACGCCGGTGAGGTATAAGTGGACCTGCAGGGATTAAGTGGACTTATCTGGGACGCCGATAGGGATTAAGTGGACCCATCCGGACGCTGATGGGGCATATAGGTGACCTACTTAGGACGCCAGTAGAGTATTTTGTGAAATCCTTTGAATTATGCACTGCCGTTAAAAGTGTTATAAACATTTCAATTACTCGGATTATACTTAATTATGCATTTATTGAAAGTGAAACTGTTGATGCATTTCTGTTAATAGATCTCATTTTAGAAAATATTGATATCTTTCAATCATGATTATTTTTAGGATTATGATGATCACTTAATGAGTAGCTAAACTCATCAAACTATGGTAAACATTTTTTCAGGATAACTGCGGATTCATTTTGAGTGCTAGTCAAGATCAACCTTTGTAGATATTGTTGTTGTGCTAGCTTTAAGACCTCGCCACTGTAAATTTGTCCTATCAATAGATGTATATATGTTTTGTCTGTCACATCTCAGGAATAACAATATTGTAAATTCTTGGGGTGTGACATATGCATTCTTGGGTGACAACTCACGCCCCTACTGAAACTCAAGCACAAAACTCCTCCCACCTTACTTATCCCAGCACAATTCCTATTCTTAAAAAAAAATAAACAAAAAAGTAATAACACTAAAATTTTGATAAATTTCTTTGCATTATTGTCCTCAAGTTGGAAGATGCTTGACCTCAAGCTTATCGAACTTAAATATTTTAGAGACCTTCTCAAAAGTCATGCACCTCGTTACTTTTTTTTCAATTTATTTACTAAACTGATTCATCAAATGTTTCGTGCCTATCTTAAAGACTGTGAATACTACATCACACATATCTTCTTTTTTATAATTGATTTTTCAAAATTTCTTGCACATTTGGGTTAATCAGCATCATCTTTTGTATAGAGATCTACCTTTTCATATTCTTCCTCTTCAGATTGATGGCTATGAAATAGATCTTGTAGCTTTTGTTCTATAAATTTGCTAACACGCTCTGCTAGGTCTTCCTTGAGTCTCTCAAATCTTTGATATAGATGCTTCATAACTAGTTCTTGTGATCAACATAGATCTCAGGGCTCTGATGACAACTGATGTAGGGAGAAATAATAACAAGAATAATAATAATAATACGAAGGGTTTGAGAGAATATACCATCTCTCAATGTCTATAAGGGAATCCACCCAAAAAATAAATTTTCGCAAGATCAACTTTGCACAATTCCAATATCTGATCTCTTTCTTTCTAACGCTCACGTAAGGCTCTATCTCCATCTATCTCTCTACATTTCATGTTATTTTCTCTTTCCAAAAGATAATTCCTACTTATCTTAAAAGACAAGTTATTTCCTAAACCATAAGATAGATAGGTATTCTTGGGTGACAACTCACGCCCCTACTAAAATTCACATACAAAAATCATCCCACTTAACTTATCCCAGTACAATTCCTATTCCTAAAAGAATATAAACAATAATAATAATAACATTAACTTTTTTACAAATCTCTCTGCATCATTTATGTATAGAGTAGTTTGATTAGTTTCATATTTTTTTATTTTATTGGTGTATATAGTATTGCATTTTTTATGGACCACTATTTACATATTTGGGTCTGTGTTTTGTTTTAGTTAACTGCAGTCCTATACTTTTTTCTTTGAACAATAAGCATATATTTAAGTTTACAGTTCTTGTTAGTTACTTGTAGTCCTTATGTTTAATATTATTCTTGTAGGTTTCATTTTTATGCTCTCAAAAAATCTAGGATATGTTTTGTATTGTGACAAATAGTAAACATTGTTATTTGATTTATTTATTACTCTAATGATACTAGGTAAGGCCATAAAATTATTGTTTAATAAATTTAGTGTATCTATACAATAATTTCAAATCATAGCCCTATAATATGTATCTTTACATATCCGATTTTTTCACTCTGTTGCCAAATTCTAAATATTCATGTTTCTATAACTTACTTTATGTTTTGGCGATCCGTATTTTTTATTGGAATCCTATATTATGTATCTTTACATATCCAACTTTGTCACTTTGTTTTTTCCAGCCAAATTCAAAATATTCACGTTTCTATAACTTACTTTATGTTTTGGTGATCCATATTTTTTATTGGAATCCTATAATATGTATCTTTACATATCCGACTTTGTCACTCTGTTTTTTTCAGCCAAATTCGAAATATTCACGATTCTATAACTTACCTTATGTTTTGGTGATCCATATTTTTGACCGGGTTTTTTCCTTTGACTTTTTGAAATAAAAACCGATTTATTATAGATGTTTTGGTTCACCGATTATAGTTCCCAACTTGCTAGCTATGCTCAAAAGGGCATGTGTAATTATAGGCATATGCATAATAGCACGCATGTTCATACATTATATACAGACACATACATGGTGCTGTCTTTAGAAAATATGTTTGTGAATAGACTGGTCTAATGTTTGAAAGAACATACAACCCGATCCAACGTTTCCAATATTAGACCGCACCATGCCCTGCAACATGATAAAAATGCAAGGTTGTTCGATGTTTAAAACACGAACCACTCTACCAATGGGGCGATTCGATTTTTTTCACATCGGGCTAGTCTATTGATATTAAAATTTAAGAAATAAAAATTAACAAAATGTCCGATGTTTGAAACATCACACTGGGGGCATAAGTTGAAAAAAATAAATAAAATCCTTGGATAGGACCTCCGTATAAATCTGCATGTTTTTTGACCATTTGTTGTAACAGAAAAATATAATGGCAATGACTTAATTTTTCCTAAGGAAAATTACATCTATGCCATTTTATTTGACTGTTATTACGTGATGATTCAAAAATATCTGATATTTAGGTGGAGGTCCTTGTCCCGTTGATTTTTCATTTTATTTTTCAAGTTTGATCAATGTTTTAAACATTAGACCACATATTAAATTTATTTTTTTATTTTATGACCACCTTTTTTTTTTTGGGTAAATCAGTGGCGATAACGAGCCTCTACCCGTTTTTTAATTTTTATTAATACTCTCAATAAAGATTACATGTGGACAGTTACAAATACAAGCACTACACAACCCTTTCGAGGGGGACATTGGCAAGGTCCCGCAAAATGAAAGGAATTACAAAATCTAGGGGATGGGCCCAACATATCATGGCTTGAGCCATAGATGCCCACTCTTTGCTAGACAATCAACGGCCATGTTCACCTCCCGAAAGGCATGTGATACCTTCCAATGGTGATTAATGAAGGACAATAGCTTTGTCCTGCAATTGGACAAGCGCAGCCTTCAAGGATCTGAGCTATGATGGTAAACGATTCCACTATCAATTTAAAGTTGCTCTCAATGATGAGTGGGCGATTGTCCAACTCCTATGCAAGATAGATGCCCCAATCCAAAGCATGAAATTATGCTGCATTGTTAGAGGTGGGACTGAGAAGGGTGGAAAATGCTGCTACATAACCTCATGTATCAATCCTGATGATCCCCCCACAACCCCCAGTGCCCGGATTACCAAGGGTTGAGTCATCGATGATGAGCTTGAAGTGCCCCATGGGAGGGAAGGACCGTGTAATCTGGATTGAGGTGGGTTCGACATACCACTGAAACCTGAGGTTCATGGAGATGTGGAATTCTAATGGGTGAAAGGACCATCCCTTCCCATCTGCAAGCTTGCTGACGAAGTGGGTGATGCGCCCTAGTAGTTGCTCCCTCGAACACTTTTGACTGTCGTGGATATGTGTATTATGCTCTACCCATAAGAACCAGGCAGTAGTGGAGAAGTTGGAGAGCCATACATTGTTCATCCCCTTGGATTTGAAACGAAATTTGAGCCATTTTGTCATCATCATGGTTGGGGTTTGCACGAGTGACATAGTTTTGTCAGACCTCCGAAGAATGGACCGACATAAAACCTGTGAAAACACACAGTGCATAACAATATGATTAGTGGATTCCTCCTCTTGAAGGCAAAAGGGGCATCTGGTAACCAAAGGAAGCCCCCTAGATTAAAGCAGGGCCATGGTAGGGAGTGGAGAGTGCAAGGCAAGCTAGGAAAACCACGTTCCTCTAGGATGGGATGGGGTTTTTCAGAGGACCTTGAAGGCTGCCATAGTCTGGGTACTTTGCCTGATGTGATCCCAAGCACCGGCCACTAAGAACTTGCCATGAGTGAAGTGTATCCATACCAACTGATCTTGAGAGGGATGGAGCGGTAGTACATGGGTAAACCTCCTCCCAAGCACAAATGAGTGGGAATGAGGTAGGTGTGGGAAGGGACAACCTTTGGGGTGTGCATTGGATATAATCCGAGGCCTTGGGCTTAGTCAGGTTGCCAAGTTTCTTGTGAACCTCCACACCATACTTCTCCCATAAAGAGCTCTCTAATAGTCATGGGTCAGCCCAGAAGTCAACCAACTAACCATCTCTAACTATCTATCGCACATTACCTTGCAATCTTTTCACTCCCAAGGCCACACCCTTCCAAGCATGCGAGTAGTTTTTAGGTTGGGCATACCAGATCGATGAATGGCGGAAGTATCGGTGCTTGAAGAACCATTACAGGAGAGAGGAGGGTTTAGCAATGATTTTCCAAGACAGCCTCATCATGCTTGCATGTTAAAATCACGAGTGTGACAAATCCCAAGGCCACATTCATCAGTTTTCCGACATATAGTCTCCCAACTCACCAGCGGTAACCCCCTATTTTCTGTCATCCCTGCCCATAAGAAGTTGCGTTGGAGTCTCTCGATCAGCAATTGAAGCCAACCTACGAAGGATAAGGATAAAGTTGCCAAGAGCCTATTCGACAAATGGTTTTCCCAAATAAGACTATGGTAGTGTAGATGTCTCGGTGTGTCATGGAAGAGCGGGAGACCAAGATACTTGACAGGAAGGTTGCCTAGTCCGAACTGAAGTACATGAATCTCAAATTTGGCCGAACTCCAAAGAACATAGCCTTGCTCTTATTACTATTTAATTTTTCGCCCGTCACCCTACAAAAGTTATCAATGATATGTTTAATGACAATAGCCTCTAGGATAGAAACCTCGCAAAAGATAAGGGCATCGTCTGCATAAAGGAGGTGATTGACCCCCATAGTTACATCCTGAAGGAAAAGCAAGGGGGAGAGAGTTATTAGCAATGCTTGCCTCAATCATTCTATTAAGATAGTCTATAACAAGGAGGAAAATGTTGGGTTTATGTGGTCTTTAAAGGCCTTATGAGTGCTTGTAAAATGAAATGATATAATGGAACATGAACTCAGTGGGAGTGTGGTCCCTCATAGACCATACCAAGCAAACGATATTTGCTGATATTGAACTATGCTTGACGATCTAGGCCAGTCGGTTGGGAAAAACTCATGTTACCTGAGCATAGAGAACAAATCGAGAAGGGTTCTAATGGGTCATCCCTTGATGAAGTCGAAGCATATGCCTAGATGAGTGAGCCGAGGGACTGTGTAACCCTTGTGTGTCTTGGTGGTCTACAAAGACGGGGCCGAAACCTCATCCATGTGCCATCACACGGCATGCATATTGATAGATCATTTGGAAAAGCAAGTAAGTCACTTTTTAGGGTGAAGCGTATGCATGTGCGAGAGATACCCCTATGCACCATAGGAGTTGTGGTCGCATCAGGTCTAAGTGACATTGACTCATCTCTAGGGGAGGACCTAATATCCACAGACTGGGATTGCAACCCCTTGGTTCATCGGCCAGACTTTGGGGACTCGCTAATGAGCCCTTGCTTAGACTGTGGGTCATGGGAAACACTGGGTCGGTCTGGTAAAGCAAGTGTGGTTTGTAGTCCACAGTTGACAGTGGAGTGCCCCATGATTGTTTATTTAATTCCTAAACCATATGGATGATTTTTCCATCAAATTAATTTAATATAGTTTGTTTTATGATGGAAATTATTTTAGAATTATTATTTGAGTTTTTATGAACGCTTGGATATTTCATTTAAATATATTGATTTTACAATGGTTTAAATATTCAAATAATATTCTAAAATATTTTTATTAATTTTAAATATATAAAAATATCATGGAGGCTCATTATGCACATGGGCTCATCATATTTCTAGAAGGTGGAGCCCATGAGTGCCTCCCTTGGATGGCATGCCCACCCTTATTCTCTTTCCCATTTTTGTGGTATCAACTATACGATAGCACTCGCCATGGATGATACGATTACCTGATATGGTATGTGGCCATATGGTTGGAAGATATTGACTAAATATTGACTTGATATATCTTTGAAAGAATTTGTGGAAAGATTTAGTAGACTTGTGCTATTTTATGGTATGCACAATATTTTGATTAGATTTAATTTATTTAATTTTTATTGATGAAAAAATGGTTTAGAAAATATGGATAATAGTTCATGCACATTCCATAATGTTGATGGTCTATCTATGAAATGGATGGCTCAAATCTCTCACCCCACAAGTCACCTAAGATCAATGGTCCATATTCAATCTTACAAGAAGAGACAAGCCAAAGAAAACCCCAAGAAACCCTAATCTTATTCAAATCCTATAAAAATGGATTGTCTTTACCCAAAAATCTCTACACCTTATCTCTTGTACCTAATTCACATCTTCTCTTTCATATCCCACAAAGGGGCACGCCCCACTTAAAATTTCTCTCTCCCCCTTAAGAAAAGTTTCTCTCTGTCTTGAAAGCCAAAAAAGGGGGCACATCTCACTCTCTCATCTTTGAGATCTCTCTCTTTCACACATTGTAAAAAGGGGCTAAGGGTTTAGGCTATGAGGTTATTCTCTCTCTTATCTCTCAACTATAGATTTGTAACTAAAGGGTTTAGGGTGTAGCAAAAAGAGAATCCATCTATCTTAAACTAGGTTGCTAAGAATTCAATTAGGGTTTGAGTTTATAATCAAATGGGTTCATGTTATATTGGTGTGGCTTGGCCTAAATTTGCTTTCCCAGTTGAGATTGAAGGTTAATCATTGATCCCGCGCCATCGGATGTTGGTGACTCAGTGTGGGGTATAATAAGCCTAGTTGAGGTAATCTCCGGCATCCTCTCTTTTGTTTCTTGCTAGATTTAATTATATTGGTTTTATATTCCCAAGCATAAGAATTGTGGATACTTTTTTTGTTTAAAGAAAATTGGTTTAATAACATCAAGGTTTTTAAGATCTTGGATTTGTTAGTTTAATTTTCTTTGAAGCAAGAGTTATTGTAATAAGACTAATTCTAAGTGATCTTTGCCAAAAAAAAAGAAAAAAAAGAAGAAAAGGGGTGAAAAGAAGAAAAAAAAAAAAAATTTCCGGCAAGATCGCATTAGTCTTTCTTTCAAAAAACATATAGGGATAGTGGGTCTCCTTATCTGAGGCCCCTCTTGCCAATAAAATAGCCTATTGGGGATCCATTGTGCAGGATAGAGAAGGAGGGTGTGGTAATGCACTGTTGAACCCATGTGATGCAATTATCTGGAAATCCCATAGCATGCAGTATATCTGATATAAATCTCCATGAGACCCTGTCATATGCACTGTTAAGGTCTAGCTAAAGACACATATTTAGTATGGCTGAGTTTTTGTGGTATAAGGAAATGAGCTCGTTTGCCATGAGGATATTATCAGTGATCAACCTTCCCCTAAAGAATGCGGCCTGGTATGAGTGAATAAAATTGTCAAGTACCCTCTTCAACATGTTCGCAACAATCTTGCTTATGATTTTATAAAAGACATTGCATAGTCCAATAGGTCTAAAATCCTTCATAGTTGTAGGGCAGGTGATCTTGGGAATCAACCATATGAAGGGTGAGTTTACCTCCTTAAGGAACTTGCCTTTACCAAAAAAGTCTTTTTGCGCACTCAAGAGATCGGCCTTGATAAAATCTCAACTAAACTTGTAAAATTCCACTCTAAAACCATCTGGTCTTGGAACACTCTCCAATTTCATGTCCCATATGCACTCTCTAAATTCCTCTATGGAGATGTCCTTTGTTAATGCCTCACATTGCAGTTGTGTGAGTTGCCTATCTGGAACGAAGTCATTAGCCGCAGTGTTTTAAAAATCGGCGAGTCGCAACGGACTCGTCCGAGTCGAATTGGTGACCCCGTGTCGATATATGTGTAAAACTGAGGAGCAGAATTGCCGGTTCTGCACAGTACGTCGGTTCCGAGTCGAATTGGTGACCCCATGTCGATTTATGTGTAAAACTGGGGAGCAGAATTGCCTGTTCTGCACAGTACGTCGATTCTAAATAGTGAACTGCCCGCATGGCATCATAAATAGACAAGAACACCGGCCTGAACCGCCAGTATGATACGTCATAAACAGGTGAGAACCGCCATTGTGACTTGCATCACCGTGCACTGCACGCTGCGCGTGTGAATAAATCTCGCGTACGTCACGCGTGTGCCACATGACGTCATAAACCGGTGAGAACCGCCATTGTGACTGACATCACTATGCACCGCACGTGTGAATAAATCTCGCGTGCATCGTGCGTGTGCAAAAATCTCATGTGCACTACACGTGGTTCTCGCCTCAAGTTAATTTTCAAGAGCACTGATGTTCCAATTATTTATATAACCATTGTTTGTCCCACCTCTCTTCGACGTGGGACAATTCTCAATGCCCAACTTTGAGATCTTAAATCAATATATTGATTTATTATAGCATAACTTGTAAAACGTGGTGATGTGGGGAGTTGGTTATCACGTTGGATATTATATAGGAGGTTTCAGGTTTGAACATTTGTGGTGTTAACATTTTTTCTTTTGTCAAATGTCATAAAAAATGGTTTTTTTTTTTATCAAATAATGTCACAAAAAAAATGTGTTTTACTTTTGTCTTAAATAATGTCATAAAACATAATATAAAGGAAAAAAAAAAAAATAAAGAGGAAGAAAATAATGTCATAAAAAAAGAAAAAAAACGTTTTATTTTTATCTTTCAAAAAAAATAAAAGGCAAAAAATAATATCATCAAAAAAATAAAAGGAAAAAAATAATATAAAGGAAGAAAATAATGTCATTGAAAAAGAAAAAAAGTGTTTTATTTTATCTTCCAAAAAATAAAACGAAAGAAAAAATATCATTACAAAATAAAAGGAAAAAATTAAAATAAAAGATAATACAACATGCATTTCTTGTCAAAAAACAATTTATCTTCTAAAAAAAATAAAAAGAAGAAAATAATGTCATCAAAAAAATAGAAGCAAAAAATAAAATTAAAGATAATACAATAATTCGAGATTTTGGTGGCCATTTTTTCATCGATTTAATCCATTTTTTATTGTAGTCCATGTATGATTATATATTTTATCTATGATGATTCTATGATTTTTCTTTTATGTAATGTAAATTTAATGATTAACATAAGTTCAAACAGGGAAAGAACATCTCAATATTCGCAAATTGATGAAAAAAATGAAATAATAATGTAGTACCCCTATTTCTTATTGGATTCCTAAAAAACAATATTTATAATAAATTTTAATAAATTTTTTGGATTTTTTTGAAAGCTTAATTGGACCGATTTAGCCGATTCTTGATTTGGATCGCCGATTCACCGATCCGAATGGATTTTTGGAGAGACCGATCCTGGGCACCGATCAATTTTTTAAACCATTGGTTCTAGGGGCTCGGAGCTCCTCAAAGTAAGAAACGATATGACTTTCAATGGCTTTAGGGTCTAAAATTTGAGTGTTGTTGGAATCATGAAGGAAAGTAATTTTCTCATGCTACCTTCTAACAACATAGGACTTATGGAAGAATTTTGTGTCCCCCACTTTAAGCCAAATTTCCCCTGATTTTGTCTCCACATACATTCTTCTTATGCTAGGTACTGCTTTTATTAGGATGTAAGTTGGGCTTCTTCGATGTTAAGAGCAATGTCATTGGGGTTTTTCAACTAGGATTTTGTTATGACCACCTTAGACTTTGTTAACATCATACCGCCTTAAACCTTTTAAAAAATGAGGTCTAAACACATTTAAACCTTAAAAAAATGATGTTTAAATGGGTAATTGATGTTACCATGATGTTTAAAAATACTGGCTCAGAGATAAATTTGTCAAAAAAATAAAAAATTTCAAGCGGTCCGTCCTTTCGAGTAATAACGGACGTAAATTTCCCTTCTTTTTTCTCTAAATAATAACTCAAATATGGGATTGCTCATTATTTTGTGTTTTTTCGAAGCCAAGGTTCATTGCTCATTTAGGTTTGGATCTTAATAATTGATCGATTGGATTCCTCACCTCCCTACTTCCATCATTGTTTCTACCCATTTGCAGTGCCAGGTCCACGAGAAAAAACATAGATAATCCCTACTGGTAATTTCATGAACCCTAGTTTAGAGAGAGAAAGCTGTTTGTTTTTGTTTCCTTCTGTGCGATAAACTGTTACAGAGAGAGAGAGAGCTCTTTCCTTTTGTGCGCTAAACGAGAGAGAGAGGGGGCTCTTTCCTTTTGTGCGCTAAACTGCCGAGTATATATCCATTATTGCGGGAAATTTTGAATTAACTGGTTCTAGTCTTTGATGTTCATGTTGGGCACCTTCTAAACTCTTGATTTAGGTAACGTGATTTTTGCTCAGATTCGGAAGACAAGTTGGGGTTGAAGGGACAGATTCCCTTCTCTCTACTTTACTGGTATGGGTAGCCTCTTCATTGCTGTTATTACTATTTTTATTATTGAATTTCATGTATCATCATCTTCTTCTTTATGATAATTATCATTCATAATATTGTTGATATATTAACACTCACAGTATTGCTGATTGGTGTTATTTTTCTCACTGTAACTGTTTATTATATGGGCAGTGCGCATTTGGAAAATGCCAGACGTGCAAGCTTCTGTTAATGAGTTAATCTCCAAGCTAAAGAGACGGTCTGTGCTTACTGTTTTACTGCAATTTTAATAAATATAGGATAATTTTATTTTTCATGTGTTCTCTTCTGTAATTTCTAGGGTTTACTATTGATGTTTATCACGTTATTATTATCATGTTGTTAACTTATTAGTCTTATTATGATTGATTGATAATTGTTTGATTAATTGATTGTTACTGTTTTGTTTTTGTTGTTGCTGTTGTTTGTTGGTATTTCCATGTTAATTTTACAAATTTTTTGCATTCATTCATTATTTCCGATAATGGGTAACAGTCAAGTCGAGGGATCGCATGCTACTGCAAAGGAAACCGCCATTCTACTTCGAACAGTGGTTTCACAACATCGGGGGCCCAATGCTAACCAGGCTTCATCGTTTATTGATGCCGTAAAGGCAGTAGGATCACAGCTGATCACTGCAAACCCTGTTGGTATTCTCTCTTAAATGATGTCATTTTCTCTCTTAAATGATGTTGTTTAACTTCATTTGCTTTTGTTTGGCCTAATTTTGTGATAGTTGATGAATACTAAGGTTTTTAAAGGATTATCGTTGTTGGAATTATCTTGGGTTAAAGAACACCTTTACTTTTCTTGGTATATATATCTTTGTTGTATGCCCCTTGTTTATGTTGATGCATATCCTTTCCTGATACGATGAAGTGCCATGTTTCGAAGTGAAATCACGCAGATTTTATTTTTTATTTTTTTGATAGGTGATAATCTTAAAAGAGAAACAAAAAGAGATGAAAGGACCTGAAAAGGAAGGCCTTGCAGTGGCATTTGATCCAATTTGAATTGTGTCAGGTCCCTCAAAGGGACCCAAATATACATTTCAGGAAAAATCCTTTTCTTCTTCTTTTGTTGGCTCAAATTCAACTCAATGAGACACACAATATTCACTTGACATGTGAAAACTCCTCTTTCATTTTCAACCATCATGTCTAAATCAATTACCACATCATTTATTATATGGTGATTGATGCTCTCGGTGGCCATGTTTGGATCAAATAACTATGGAACTTTTACTCTTTGACATATTCGTGAAATGAATTTAAAAGTTTCTTACTTTTAAGCATATTTCCATGTTTGTCTCAATTTGTTGCAACTTGGCTATACGCTTTCCCTTCATGTCAATGGAATATTACTCATCAAACAAAATTGAACAAAAATTTGAGTTGCAATAGGGTATTTGACTATTTGTTGGTTCGACAGAGCTAGCAGTAGGTAACATAGTGAGGCGTGTTCTGCACATAATCAGAGAAGAGGATCTTTCTTTGGCAACAACTGGTATTGGGGGTTTGAGTGTTTCTGCTGGAAGTGACGATGATGACGAGACCGATCGGAATGGTCGCTTGATGCTTTCTGCTGCCTCTGTTGCCGCTGCTTCCAGGAGTGCCTTGCGTGCACCATCCTTGCATACGCTTCTTGAAGACCTCCCTGACCAGTCGGGATCTCACCATACAAGTTCTTCAGGGGGAGACTCTGAAGGGAAAAGCAAGTGTAAGCCTACTTTTCCTCTCTATCTCTCCTCCCCCCCCTCCTCTCTCTCTCCTTGTGAAACACACACATACATGCATGCATCTCATACACAACCATCCATGTGAAGATAGATGCAGATTGTATGTGGCAGTTTATACTCTATTGTAGAAATAACTGTTAGTGAAGACTAGTCTATGATGTATGCATTGGACAAAAAATGTGGAAACAGGCTTAAAATACTGAAACCTTGAAATACAATTTTATGAAACAACAACTGGGATGAATAGAGAATACAATAAGATTTTTTTTTTTTTTTGAGAAAAAGGTGACGATATATTATAAATGTAGTATTGTTACAAAAAATCCTCATGAGGAGTAAGGTGTCATGGCTGCCCACAGACTGGGTGCACGTTTACAAGAAGTTTAGGTAGAGAAGAGGAAAGAGGAATAGAGTGCTTGGGGGAATATAGAGTGAGAAGAGTGTGGGAGTTATGTTTGAGGGAAGCAGGGGGCTGCTGAAAACCCCTGCAAAAAGGAAACTCCTTAAGGAGGAGGCGCTATTATAAAATGTGCTGTCAAAAAATCATGCTGTTCAGAAAAAAAGGGGTGAGGGGAGGAAGCAAGAAAAGGGGTGAGGAAAAGAAGAAGAGAGAGAAAAGGAGGGGAGAGAGGGAGGGAAAAAGGGAGAGGACTAGAGTAGGCCCAGTGTAAGAGGGCAAGAATGAAAACCATGAGAAAAGGGCAGCCCACATACCGGGTGCCCAGGGAAGAAGGGGAAGGAGAGGCAACCCACAGCCTGGGTGCTTAGACAATAGAAGTAGAGGGGTAGAAGGTGGGAGTAGGGACAGCCCACATACTGTGTGCTTAGACAGAGGAGATATAAGCGATAGAGAGATAGAAAGAAGGGAAGGAAGAAGGGGGGCCTGGCGGGGTAGGCTGGGCGCTCGGACCATGGCAACGGAGCTGAGCATCTCCGAAAAACCACCTGCAAAATGGTAAGAGCAAGGGAGGGGGCATTGAAGAGAGAAAAGACAGCGAGAAGAGCGAGAGAGAGGAGAGTGAGAGGAAGGGGTGGGGGAGAAGAAGAAACAAGATAAAGAGAGTGAGAGAGGAATGAAAGAGAGGCGAGAGAGTGGAATTGAGAGAGGAAGCACACATTAGTTCAAAAAGAGAATTTGTTAAAGGAGGGTTCCTTTGCAAGGAGTCTCTTTCCTGGGCTAGCGATGCATTAGTGCTAGCCTCCTGCTAGATATGAGGAAGGCGACTTGAAGAGGGCCCTGCACAAGTGGTGAGGCACCATGGATAACATGCAAAACCTATTAGCCCATTGGATAACGTTGTAGCTGTCCCCTTCCACAATGAGTTCATAGACCTAGGAGGGGTCAAATCTTGAGAGACCTTCAAGTAATGCATTTGCCTCTGCCCAAGTGGAGATAGCCATTGAATACAAATATATATTGTCACAAATTGTGTGAATCATTGCCTCAAATAATTTTAAGAAAGTTAAGGATGATTAATTTGAAAAGAATGGATGCAAGTATCAGAAAATGTAGACATTCATTTTCATTCAAATATTAAAAATCACGAGGCCCATTTTGCTTGGTTCTTTGGACAGTTTTGAGTAGCATGATTAATTTGCATTGTTGAATTCCGATTACATGTATCAAAAGAAAAAGAAAAAAAAGGATGAACTAGAAGTATCTAAAAGAAGTACTTCACTACCATATGAAACTTGCCCACTTCATCGAACCTCTAATATCATAGGCAATTTCGTGCCATTTTAAATATGTCTAACACACTGGATTCTTATCAAATGAGCAGAATATATGGAAGAAGGATGAATTAGATTATTCTCAGGATCATAGGAAGATTAAAGTAGTTCCACAGATGAGATAAAAATAGCTGGAGAACCCATCAAGGAATTATCACACAAACATACACAAAAAAAAAAGAAGAGCCTGCGTTGAATAGTCGGCTCTCATCATTAAAGTTTCACATTGGTTGGATGTCTTTACTTATCAGTTTTTCTTGGTTCTCTGTTATTTGTTTAATTAAAGAAGTGGACGTTCCTAATACATGATATGTGCATTGTAATTTCAGTTGAATACCTTTCTCTTGTAAAGCTCAATAATGATAGTATTATGCAGTGCTAAAGGATATGACCATTTTTCTTTGCAGCTGCTGATAAGAATTCGAAGAGCTGGAAGTTGAAGCAGAGTGTTATTGAGGCAATCAATGAATTGATTGAGGACATAGACAATTGTCATGCACAAATTGCTGAACAAGCATTGGAGCACATACACCAAAAGTAACCTTTGCTTACTGCGTCAAGAATCAAATTTAGCTTTTTAGTCTTATCAAGCTTTACAAATGCCATGGCCAACTGATTTGTCGATAGGCTTGCTTTTGATTGTCACCTTGTTGGGTCAAGTTGCCCTTCCCTTGCTATCTTTTGATTCCTGAAATTAGTCAACCCTAAAATGTTTCCTTTCATTGTTATAAATTGAAAGTTTGGGAAGTTGCCCTGAAATTCTTTCAAAAATGAAAATTGCTTTAATACAATCAGCATGATAAAAAAATCTGCTTAAATTTATGATCATTTGTGATTTAAACTTATGCATGTATCTTGTAAGATGAGTTGCTAAAGAGAAAGGAACATTTTATATTTTGGATCAGGATACTTTACTAACTATACACTCTCTTCTTTATTTGTTAGTACTTCAACTTATGGATACGCACACACACAGAGACTTTGTACGAAATTTCTCCATGATGCATGGGGTATCATGACATCCTACAGATTGGGTGCTTTATAACTGTAATGGAAAGGAAGAATGAAATGTGGGACAGTAGGTCCCACTAGGGGACTGAGTCAGTGAATATGTGGTATGGACAAAAATGGTAGGTATACAAACAAAAAGAGTGGTGGCCTGAGGTGCCTAAGTGCTGCCTGTGATCCCCTCAGTTGCTCCTCTCACGACGAATTAGCATTGAGTTGGCTTCATGTCGAGTATGCTGGAAGGAGACTGGGAAATTGCTAATGGAAAATATTGTTATAAATATGAGCAAGTCACCAAGGACAAGGAGCTGAGTGGGAGGCCCAAGCATGACATCTTTTGAGTTCCCTTCAACTATGAGATGTCATCCTCGTGACAGGTTGAATCTCGTGATGCTTCGAGAACGGCCATTGTTGTGTCGACAGTCTCGATGAATCCTGAGAAAGAGAGGATTGTATATCCATGTTTGTATCTAAAAATTCCCCCAATAGTATTTGGAACCTACCAACTCAAATCTTACTTCTGAAATTGGGTATGCTACTCGTCCTTCTACGTAAATTACATTAAGTGTGCTATTGTCATTACAGAGCCTTGAAATTCCACAACCAACACCCTCCCTCCTCACCTGCAGGTTGTCTAGTAAATCTTCCAGAATATTGGCTTCCCTGATAATAGGATTAATCCATGTTCTAAACGATTGTTTCCCTGCTCAACAAGTGTGAAGTGTCTAATTTCCTATGAAGCTCTTGGCAATCCTTAGCCATCTAGATGCATGAAGCTGATGCTTTTCAATGATGAAAGCTTGCTGAAATTAGTGTAGGAAAACTTGGGCTAGGAGGGCTATTCACCCTGCCGGACCCTAACCAAACATATGGGAAACAGTTAAATTTTGCCAACCAGTATGATTTTTTTTTTTTCCGTAACTGCCTTTATAGAATTACACTCCTACCAATTGTGAACTTCTTATGAAGGTCATGATCATTAGGTGGACTTCAAACCTTGTGGTTTCTGCAGCAAAAATCATTAGAGAAATGAGTGACGAGAGAGAAGAAGAGAATTCTACCGCAAACACCCATAAAGGAATGATGCCACAACCTTCAGTCAAGAGAGAGAACCAGCAACGTGCGACATCGAAAGGATGATTGGTATTTTTGTTCAAAGTAAGTCTAAAATTCAGTCCATGTGAACGGCTTCATGTGCCTTCTTTTATACACATAAAAATGCAGATAATCGAGAACCCTAGTTCTTGTGCATTTTTGCCTCCAAGCTTCCAACCCCTCTAAGGAAACGCAAACCTGATCTAATTCCCACATTCCTAAGCATTGTATACGCAACCTTCATCAAATTCTACGATTCAAGGACTCCTGTGTACTCTCCAAGTGGAACAAAAAGATAAAACTAAGTAAATGATACATCCCTCAAAAATGAAATAATGTCCCCCTTCCCCTAAAATAATAATAATAATAATAGAGAAAGTCCAAATGAAGAAGCCAAATTGAAGCGATGGTTAATCCTTAACAGCATCACTCCCTCCCTACTGAAAATTACTCAACTGCGACGAGCTTGCTGCATCGTACTCTTCAAGAGTTCTCTTATTGGCAGCCCTCAAGTCAACTTCTAGAATCCATGTACTCTCTGGCTGAGGTTTTCCCATCCACTGAATGAGAAACTTTCTGATATTTTCCTTGGAATAAAAGGCACCAGAAATCGCCTAGGTGGTCAGTCCCTTGGCTGCCTAAGTGGCATTCTGGTCGCCTAGGCAGGTGAATCATATTTAATGCACTCCTAAAACTATGACAGTGTTGGGGAATGTTAAGTAAGATTTGATTTTGATACCAAACCCCCTTAACTATTATCTTTTAGTAATAAATAAATCTTTTTTTTGTGCTTCTATTGTATTGTGCACACATGCATGAGTTTGAAACTTGAATTAGTAGAAATTCAGAAGATTGAAACTTGCCCAAAAACTTAGTTGAAATAAAAGAACAATCACTTTAGTCATACAATATTGGGAGTATGGATATGTACAATGGGTCACTTTGGCCCTTGTGGATTGAACGGTTACATGCTATTCCATACAAACAAAGACAAGTCCTAGAAGGTCTATGAGCGCACTCCAAAAACACAAGAAAACAAATGTCAAATTGCGATTGAGATTCAAGTTCCACATCCTTCTCATAATCATCGCCTCCATCTCCACCATCTATCACTTGTGTTTGATGCCAAGCCCTCGATCAGAGTCACCCCCTCCTCGACATAGTGCTTTTCCTATCTCGTTTGAGTCAGCGTCCTCCACCTCTATTGATCTTCCTTGAAGATCTAGTAGTCACATGGGGCTTGATGAGCTTCCAGTGGGCCCACGAACTTGGCCCCAGCTCAAAATCTCTCTAGGGAACACCTGATCATCTCCAGCATTGATCAGCCAATCACTGAATCATCCATAACTCGCCAAGCAATAAAATTGATATGAAAGCACTCATAATAGTGCCTTTTCAACATTTGGTTGTATTGAACATATACAAGATTAATCAGTCTCTTCAAGTTTGGTTGTCGTTTCCATATGGTTTTTTTGGATAATGCATGAATGCATGATTTGTAATGAATAATGCAAGTTAGGGCTGCCCCTGCCCCAAGGCATATGAGGGCTTATTAGAGTTGGAGAATTTAAGTTAGAATTTAGAAATTAGCAATTGCAATGATCTAAAGTTGCATTAGCAACCAGATAAGTTGCAAGTCAGGTTCTTGCAAAGGGCCATCCTATGCAAGTTCTTGGCTTGTCACCATGTGTGTGTGACCTACCATAGAGCTCCATTATAAAAAACAGATTTATATAATACATACTTTATAACAGTTTTATAGTAGTGTGGTATTATTATATTTATAATTATACTTCTGATATACTATTATGCAAATCAAGTACTCAAAACACAAATTCACAATGAAGGATATACAGAGGTTAATTGGATGGATTTTAGTTCTTTACCTTATTGCTATATTTGTCCCGAGTGACTTCATTGAGAACTTACATATTTAACCGTTGCGAGGTTTAGGAGTTCCACAGCAGGTGTCTCATGCTGGTCATTTTGAATTTATACATGATGAATCCTTAAGTCAACATCACAATCAATTTAAAAGTAATAAGGGTTGAAAAAAATACCATATTGCATGCAAGGGCCATGTGGCTGGTTGTTCCACTTACAATCCACAATCTCCAAAATGGGTGAATGCTTTGGCTCATAATTCTGGGAACCTTGGGGGTAAGGCCATGGTTCCACCTTAGGAACTCGATCCCTCTGTTCCTCCAAGGGATCTTAGAGGGAGCTGGATTTAGAGAAATAAGGATCTTGCTCAATATAAAATGGGATCTCGGCGGTGTGCATGCTTGAAGAGCTATTCTACTAATTGAACTACTTCTCCTCTCTTTAGTATTATAGATTTATTTCTTTAGAATATGTTAAACTGTGGTGCATATCACATCATGGTATACTTGAATTATGGTATTACAATTTAATATCACAGTAATTCAATTTATAATATTATTAAACGGTATTATTGTAATAAATTGGAATACCATAATTATGGCATTAGCAATAAGCTAAGGTGAATGATAATGGATCATGCGGGCATTGGCTTGATCCTAATTTTATCATATACTATTAATTGATCTTATTTTATGTATAATTGAGCTTAGATCCATCCAAGTTAAAACCTCAACCCTAGTGACATGGGATCTCGCTCCGAGGTTTCCTAGGTTCTAGCTCCTTGACTTGTTGAACGTACGAATCTCGATCCTAAACCCAGGGAGCTTCCATTCGATGGGGTTTGACGTTCCCCAAACCTATCCCTCTCCTGAATCAGCTCCCGCCTCCAACAACTATGCTTTGGCTCATCTTATAGATCTTTGATATCTCTTCCTTGGCAACCTGCATTGCCTCGTAAATATGACCCATGGGTAGTCCTGTCTCACTATCCACCATGTTCAAGACCTTCACTAAAGCATTTACTTGGAAGGAGTAGGCCACCTCGTTCCAAAACTAGGGTTGGAAAACAATATCAGACACTCTTCCCCTTTGCATGCTTGGACCACTTGCTCTTGGCCCAGTCTTTAGAGAGAAATATAGCCTCCCAGAGGTTGTCTTTTTTGGGCTAATATAGACTAAAGGGATGAATAAATAAGTGGCAAAATTTGTCACCTCTGGCCTCACCACTTCATCTATGCACTGATCTACTATACTGGAAATGATATTTGCGTTATGGGTTTCACATTCATCGGTGAACTTTGAAGATATTGTCCCAGTGGACCAATTCATCATCATATTCATGATATTTCTCCCCTCGTAGCAGTCCATGGAGCGCGGGATCGAGATTCTGGGGCGAAAGCGGACCCCTAGATGGAACTATAAGTCATGGAACTCGCTCCCTTCCCCTAATCGTGTACGAAGCTCGCTTCATTGCCCAAGGAACTTCGAGCTCTACTCACTCCTCGCTCTCGTTCCCGTTCCCATAACTTCTCACGTTCCCGTTCCCGATAACTATGGTTCAACAACCCATTCAAGAAAAAAGAAGAGCTGTATTAGAATGACTCCGCCTGATGAGGCCTTATCCCTCTCTTTCCCTCCCCTCCACCAGAATTACATCCATGTGCTTAGACCTTCCCCACTTCTTTCCACTATACCCACACCATCTCCTGCCCCATCCTTATCCCTACCTTCCCATCCTGCAGCCTCACCTCTTCCCATCCAGTGGCCTTGTTCCAGCATTCCTCCACTCTTTGCAGAGAAGCGAGTGGCAACGTTATCTCCTTGACTGGCCAACACATCTCGTTGCAAAGGCAGAAGCTCCTCTCTTCCTTGGTGTGCTATTTCAACCCCAAAAGCGACGATGTTAGGGAAATAGAAAAATTGGGTCAAAGCTTTTAGAAGAAAGCCCGACCTCTCTTGCTATCGGCTTTTGAATGGCTTCGTTCTTTTCACCTTCCCCTTGGAGTTATCCGTTAAACGAGTCCTTGAATACTACCCTCCCTTGTTCAAAGAGCCACTCTATCTGTAGAAGCTTGGTCTTATATCTCGTGAGCTTTCAAAAAACAGATGATCTAGCTCAGGGTTGTAAATATCCCTCTTCACGTGTGGCAATCGTCCACCTTTAAGGTCATTGGCGAGAGCTATGGGAATTTTTTATCGATTCATTGGAAGTCGTGCAAATTCCTACCCTTGGCTTATGTTCAAATGTTGATCAAGGTCTTGAAACCCTCAATCCATCCCCTCTAAACTTTGGCTGCACATCGAAGGTGCTTTTTACTGCATCCGCATTTCTTGGGCCACAGCCCCCCCCACCTTTGGCTGCCATGTTCAAGGACAGGGTGATGCAAACCCTCTTGCGGACCACAAGGCTGGACCATGGTCACCAAGCAGCAATGTTCAAAACAAAGAGGCGGCCGCCTAGGCGTTTTAGGGTCCTGGCCGCCAAGGCAGGTGCCAAAAAACAACATGGGGTTGGAGGCTCGAGGGGAGTTCGGGGGCATCTATTTGTGTGTGTGTGTGCGAGCGAGAGCTCATATGTGTGTGTGACTATGTGAGATAGAGGCCTCGCGTCGAACAATTGGAGGGCATCTTCTTTTTCCTCTTCTTCAGTTCTTCTTATCCATAGAGTGTGAGAGAGAGAAGGGCCTTGAGCCCTTAGCTAGGTTTATTTTTTTAAGGGCGCTTACACTTTTTTTTGGGTGGCACTTGGTTTGGGGGGGTAGATTTGCCTTGCAAAACCCTTCCCCCACCCTCTTCAGGGAAAATTACTTTTTTTGCCCTTGGCCGAAGGCTTTTTTCTTCCCTCGGCCAAGTTGCTCCAAGGTGCCCGCCTTGGCGGCGCCTTGGAGAAAGTATGCCTAGGGCACCCACCTAGGCCCCGCCTAGGCATTTTGTCCTGCCAGCTACTGCCTGGGCAGCTAGGCAGCCGAATTTTCAAACAATGTCAGGTGGCATTGGAGAACCCTTAATCACAACCGCAGGACTCACCATTGCAGGGGACAATGTTCATCCCAACCGATCGACCACTTTAGACTGTCCAACGGTTGATATTGCTGCTCCCCACCCTTTTCCTCCGTCTTTCTTGGTCATTTCTCCAAGGGCTGAGACATTGCCCCCTCGTCTTCCACTTCTCTCTCCCTTCTCGGCCGGCTGTCCCTTAACTTGGCCCCAGCTAGCGATGTGTCCTCATTACCTTTCACTGCTGGCTACATGTGCCCTCTACTTGCCCCCTCGAGATCAAAGTGTAACCATCCTTTGCTTGGTTTCTCTTATCGGCGAGACACCTGTCTTCACCTCCCCCCAGCCCACGTGATCCCCTCACCTCCCTCTCTCGTTCAGCCGCCTTCCCAGCATGCTCTCCGGACACCTGTCATTCCATTGTCTCTCACAATTTCTACCTTGGCATCCAACGATCCTCTTTCTCTTCCTTGCCCCCCCCAAGGCCTCATCATTGACGCCCCATCATGTGGTGCCTGCTCCTGAGGCCCTTGCTTTACCGCCTGGCTTATCATGCATACTGCATGGACCTTCTTTCTCATCTTCCCCTTCCTATCCCAGGGTGGGCCTCTCTCTCTCCTTGTTGACCTGCTTCAATCCCAACCTCTTGCAGACATAGATCCCCTTTCCTCCCCCCGCTCGACCCCCATTCTTCTTAGTGGTGACCTCGCCCTCTCCTGCGCCTGCTTATTCCGCGTCTACCCTCCCCCCTGCCCCTTCTGCCTCTCACATGTTCTCTCTTCAGACTCCCCCTCATCTACTTCCCTCTCTCTCCCCATGGCTCACCAACCCCTCTCTTGGTTCCCAGCCACCTCTTTCCTAGGTGCCCACACCTCACCCCTTCCACTTGTTCCATCCCACCCCACTTTTCCCCCTTTCGACCTCCTCTATTCCCATGGAACCACTGCTGCCTTTTCTCATCCCCTCCCAACCCGCCATCTTTCCTACTATCCACCCACCTTTCCTTGGCATAGCACCCCTTGTTCCCCGTCCCTGGTTTCTTCCAAACTTGCCCCACCCAAGTGCCCCTTCTTACTTCACCTACCACCCGCTTCCTGGCTCCAACTCTTACCTCCCCGAACCCCTTCCCTTGGTATCCTCCCTTCTCCTTGGCTCCACCCGTCCCCCGCTTCTTCTACCCACCCCGCTTGCTGCCACCCTGGATCCTCCTCCCCCTTTGTCTTCCTTGGCTTCCATCTCCATCCCTGCACCCTCAACTCCCTCTGCTCATGCCCTTTCCCCTTCCTCGCCTCTATACCCCATCTGTTTGTGGCCTTCGGAGGCCGTAACCCTTCCCCCTAGTTACTGTCCCCCAAGGCTCCACCACCTCCAATGGTTGCAGGTTTTGCCACCCTTAGTTGCTGCCTCCCCCTCAGCTCCACCACCCCAACTGGCCCAGCCCTCCATGGCCCATCCTTTCAGCTCTTTCTTAGGCTCCCTTGCGTCATCACCACCTTCGGTGGACTCGAGATTTGTCAATGACATGGACAGGGTTTAGGGCGACATCCAACAGATCCTCAAGGTCATGGGCTTTAGGTACGATGGTTCTGAAGCGGACATTGACGCCTTACTCAAAGCAGACGCCCAAACTAGATTCAAAGAAAGTAAGAAAGGTAAAGGGAGGTTTCAAATCACAATTTTCAGAGTGAATTATGACCCAACAGCTTCTTCTTCCTCCTGTGCTCCTTCTCCTGCCATGGTCTCTGCGGCCCACTAACCCCTCGATGCTCCTCTAAACGTACTAATCCCAACCCCTCCCTGTAAAGATACTTATCTGAAATATTAGGGGTCTAGGTGACCCCCTCAAGCGCAACTTTGTTTGCTCTTGTCTAAAATGCTCCTCCTTCCATTCTCACTCTGATTGAAACCTAACAACCCTCTCCCTCTATGGCAAATTCGAGAGGTCTAGGGTAGGAGGCGGAGGCCCTGCCAATGCGTGGCTCTTGAAGCCAATAGAGACTCAAGGGGCATATGGTTCTTCTCGAACCCTGCCTTTCATGCTCTTTCTTTCTCCCACATCACCTTATATATTGTTACCATTTCTCTTACCAGAGTTTCCGACGAGCTCCCCTCGAAATTCATGGCCGTCTACAGCCCCAACTTCGATAACTCCTGAAACATTCTTTTGGGAAGAACTCGATGAGATCGCTACCCATCCCCTCTCGAGATGGTGCCAAGGCAACGTCACTAAATGGTTTTTCGAGAGGAGCTCTAGCTTTAGAGTCTCCCAAGCGATGTTAGATTTCTTGGACTTCATATCTAGGAGTGAACTCATTGACATTCTCCTCCAAGGTGTTGTTTTTACCTGGTCCATCCACTCAACCTCCCCCTCTTTCTAAACTGGATCGTTATCTCTCTGGCCTTGAGTGGACTCCACCTTCCTTGGTACCCATGTCACCACCCTTTTGAACCCACCTCTAATCACAAGCCCATATTTCTTGACACCCAACCTGCCTCCGGAGGCCCTAAATCATGTCGTTTTGATATGGCATGTCTCGAATATCCTCTTGGTGGGTGTCTTTCTCCCACCAAGTCCATGGCTGGGCATGCTTTTGGCCCCAAATGAAAATCCAGCTTCTCAGGGGCTTCCTTAGGTTTTGGAATCGTCAACTACCTGGTAACTTTCACACCCTAAAAGAAGCTCTTATTCACTCCATCCACGAGTTGGATCTCATTGAGGAGTCCCAGCTACTCAATCCAAACGAGCTACTCCGTAGAACCCAGCTCAAAATTGACTACCAAAGTACCCTCAAGCAAGAAGAAATCTATTAGGCCCAACGGTTCATAGTCAAATGGCTGTAATGCTGGGACTTGAACACATCCTTCTTTCATAAAATTGCCAACTATAGGAGAAGAGATAACACCATTACGTAAATTAAAGTCCAAGGTGTTGTTTTCCATCAATCTCCTCTGGTCGAAAAGGCCACTGACTTCTTTAAGTAGTTGTTTGAGTTACCGTCCAAACCCACTCCTAGGATGCGACCTATCGTTTCTCTTCATGCCCCCAGCTCAATGGCTGGAATGCCCCTTATCTGAGGATGAGATTCTTAGAGCCATCAATGAACTTGGCTACGACCAAGCTCCAGAATGAGATGGTTTCCCTATTGCCCACTTCAAACACTTTTGGGAACCACTCTGTGTAGAGAGAATAGATAGAAGTCTAATCCACAAAGGCATGAATGCCACTTTCATCGCTCTCATCCCCCAAGGTGGAAGGGGGTGACGAGCTTAAAGATTTCAAATCCATCAGTCTAATCAACAGCTATTACAAAAATTCTGTCCATGGTTCTTGCCGCTAGACTCAAGGAGGTCCTGGGCTGGGTCATTTCCCCGCATCAAGGGGCCTTTGTCATGGATTGCCAGATCCTCAACAGGGTCCTAGTGGCATATGAGTGCGTTCAGTGATTCAAAAAGCAGACCGCTCAGCGCCTAGGCGGTCCGAAAGGCTTGGGCGCGTCGCCCTGGCCTAGGCGGCCAAACTGGGCAGCCGCCTAGGCGGTACGGAACCTAATTGGAGTACTTTTGAAGGGGTAAGGCTATAAGAGTAATTTTGTATAATTTATAAATAATACATGAACCATAGATATTAGATTTTAATTAGTTTCATTTGATTTTGTTAGATTCATACAAAGAAGAGGAACAAGTTTGAATCAAAGAGGCTCAATGACCTAGTCTATGTCAAGTACAATCGATTCTTAAAGGACATGTTTGCCAAGAGAGATAAGAGAGACCCCATCAAATAAAAAAAAAATGGACAATGCTATAGAGTGGTTAGTTGATGATGATGAGGTCGAGGGGCATGAAGGATTGACATGGGACATGGTCATAGTTGCTTCAGGGACATCAGCTGACCCTCCTAGGGCCACTAGATCTTCTTCACAGAAAACAAGTGTGGAGGAAGAGGAGGAAGAAGAGGCAGATTTAGAAAAGACGGAAGAGGACGGGGACGATCAATATGTTGAGGAGGGTGACGACTCCGATGAATATGATGCCAATGCGGCTGACCCAAAATTTTCTGATGCTGAATGAAAGATGAATGCTGAATAATTATTACACTTTGAACTTTGATTGAAGTATTGAACTATTGAAGATTCGTTTGAGTCTTCAAGTATTACTTTCATAGTTTCATAATTCAATTTTGTTTTCTTCCTCATGGTGGTGTACTGCAGTACTGGTTTGATACTATTTGGTAAATTGGTTTGATAATTTGGTTGGTTGGTAAATTTTAAGTTTTAGTTGGATATGGAATATGAATCGACTTATGGATTATGGTTATACTTATGGAGTGTGTGCTAAATGCTAATATGTAGTATAATTTGAATTAGGATGTGCCCTAAATACCTAATTTTTATTTTTTATACAATATATATAACTGACATAACTGCATAATCCTTTTTGGATTCAACTGGGCTGCCTAAGTTCTGGGCGCCCGCCTGGGCACTGGGCTGCCTGGACCTCCCGGGCCGCCTAGGACCTGCCTAGCGCTTTTTGAAACACTGAGTGTATTTGTTCCTGAAACTGCTCCAAAATCTTGGGGCTCATCATAAAGTTCGTTTGGGAGAAGGCTTACGGCCACGTTGGTTGGGCCGTCCTGGACGAAACCCTTCTTAGGAGGGGTTTTGGCAACCAATGTAGAACTTGGATTTGCAGCTGCATTTGCAACCCTTTCTTCTCCATTCATATTAATGGCTCACCTAAAGGTTTTTTTCCCTTCGTCCAGGGGCCTTTGGCAAGGAGACCCCCTGTCCCCCTTTCTCTTTGCCATCATAGCTGAGGTCTTCAATAGATCCAATGCTAGATTGTACCAACATAGGCTACATGGCATGCTAGAGGGCTTCAAAATTGGTAGTACTAGTCGTTAAAGATTTGGATAGTAGTAGATTCTGCTATAGTAGAATTTGTTATTCCTATGAACCCTAAGAAGTAGAAGATTTCCCCTTCAGGGCTGCCAAGCTGCCTCCATACCCTGAGGGGCCTCAGTTACCAAGGGAGCACCCATCTGCGTTTAGCTTGAAGCTACCTTGGGGTTGAGGGGTCTAAAGGGGCCTCAGTTTGAGAGATCTAGGGGCTAACATACAATGTTGTGCCAATTTCTCCTAAGGTCCTCAGCACTTAGACTTTTAAGTTGTGGGAGACACTTTGCCCATGAGATGGTGTCGGCTGTAATTTGCTCAAAGATGGCTTGGGGCAGTTGGCGTACCTCTCAGAGGGTTCCAGCGTTCCTCTCCTTCCAGAAACCCCAAAGCAGTTTGAAGACTGAGGCAGACCACAAAGAGTGGCTGACCTTGGGGAAAGGAGGGGAGATCCATGCAGTCTGAGTTGCCTTACAGACTGTGGGGTGATCCAATGAGTCTGAAGAACTGAAAAAGGCAAGACCGAAGACTCCTGGCAACTTCACAGTGGAGGAAAAGGTGGTCAATATTTTCTTCCTCTTGGAGGTACATGCATCAGCGACTTGGGAGGTGTAAGCCTCTCCTTTGAAATTGGTCAGCAGGTAGCACCCGGCAGTGGGTTAGGGTTTATGAGAAGGCTTGGGCCTTGTGCGGCACCAGACGGGACCAAATTTTGGAGAAGAGGGAAACTTGGGGAGGGGCCTGCAGGAGAGAATATTGTAGAATGAACCTATCGTGAAGGTTCCAGATGGAGTAGAGGTCAACACCACTTGATCCCTCCCTTCTAGGGCCATAGATGCTAGCAGGAAAGAAACAGGTGCTGAAGTGCTTCGCTTTCGGCGTCCGTGAGGCTCTGTCCAAAAGCAGAGCACCAGACCAAGTTTGCCAGCCCTGGTTTGCTACCAAGTCCTCAATGGAGGCATCTTCATTGGTAGCAATGGCTCGGAGCTGAGGGCACCTGCTACCTAAGTCGATATCTCCCCCCCAACAGTGTTTCCAGAACTCGACTTTGTTGCCCTCGCGAGTTAAGAACTTATTGAAGAATCAAATCTGAAAGCTTGGCTACACTTAGCAATATGAGTCCAAGTTTTGGAATATCTGTGAGGGGGGGCATTTTGGGGAACCATCTAACTTCGTCGATACCATATTTATCTGCTATGACCTCTCTCCATAGCTAGGACTCTTTGGTAGCTTTGGGGCTGCACGCTTTTTCCCACGCAAGGAGGTAGAACTTATTGTTGCCCTCTGCCCCAGACCACAGGAAATTTCTCATGAGGCTTTCTACCTCAAATACTACTGAGGCTGGCATCTGAAATAAAGACATGCTACGGATTTGGATGTTTGCAGAGTTGTTTTTATCAAAGTGATCCTGCCTCCTAATGCAAGGTATTGACCTTTTTGGTTTGCGAGTACTTGCTGAAAGTTTTCTACGATTGGGTCCCAAATGCGTTTTGGGCAATCCCCACATGAAGTAGTACACTGAGATAAGAAGAGGGGAGGTACTTTGTAGCGCAGCCAAAATGTTGAGCCAATGCACTGACCTTGTCTTGGTCTGTACGGACCTCTAGCATCTTGATTATGGACATGTTAACCTTCATATTTGTGGCAATTATAAAAAAAAAACCTTCATATTTGTGGCTATTTTGAGCTTCTGAGGAACAACCACAGGTTTGTATATTTGTGTGGGGCATGCTTTACAAAAGATCAGTGTCATCTGCGTAGAGTAAGTGGGAGATTGTGGGAGCAGCTCTTGAGATCTGGAAGCTACTGAGGATGCCTCGGTTGAATAGTCTGGAATGGATTGGGAGAAAAATTCTCCCATTATTGAGAACAAGTGTTGCAGGCCCCTTGTAGCTTGAAATATCCTTCAGGTAACCCATTGATGAGAGCTGAGAAGATGGGGCTGGAACCACGTATCCAGCTTCTCCATTTGTTACATAACCCCATTCTTGACTATATCTCCTCTAAGACCGACCAGTAGACGTGGTCCTAGGTCTTTTCCGAATCTAGTTTAGAACTACCGCTTTCCTGCTTGAGAGGTGTCTGGAGTCGTGGGTCTTGTGAGCCAGGAGGGCCCTGTCCAAAATTTGTCTATCTGCCACGAAAGCCAATTGGGACTTAGAGATGGTTGTGCCTAACAAAGGCTTAAGTCTGGTGGCTGGCACTTCTGTGAGGATTTTATAGGATGATTCCAAAAGGCTGATGGAAGGGAAATCTCTCATCTTCACCGCATCTTCTACTTTAGGACTAGAGCAAGGAAGGTGGAGTTCAAGCCTTTTATGTAGTCGTCCTCTATGATAAAATTCATAAAAGAAGGCCAAAAGGTCAAGGGCCAAGACATCCTAGAAGTAGTTAAAAATGACTATGAGGAACCCTTTGGTCCCGGGGCCTTGTGTTCAGTGCCTTGTCTTCGGCAAGATCTGATATGGCCTGTTTGATTTTGCTCTCTTGTAAGGGATGCTCCAACAAGGCAGCATCTGATTGCGATAGAGTGTTGAAGGAGATGTCAGCCATTCTGCAAGTTGCACCCTGAGGGCAGGAGAAAAGATATCAAAAGTAATAGATGATGGTCATGTTGACATGTTGGGGATTGGTAAAGACCCTATCACCAACTAAGATATGGGTGATGGCATTGTTCCTTCTTCTGGAGCTTGCAGACTGGCAGAAAAAGGACGTATTTCTATCTCCGTGTCTGAGCCAGCTGACTCTAGACCTCTGGTACCTGTAGTCTTCTTCGTGTTTCAGAGCTAGTGAGATATTGGTTCACGCCTTGAGCCATTGCGGCCGTTTGAATTCTGACAAAGGCCTGGATTCCTTTAGGGTGTCCAATTTAGAATCAAAGGTTTGCGGTTGTTAGGGCGAGACTTTCTCCAGAGTTTGAGAGAGGATTTAAGGAATTGCAACTTTTTTGTGAGGTGGAAACCTGCCTAACCAAAGAGAGTAAAAGAAGACCGCCATTGGCGAAAGTTTTGTGCAACATCTGATTCCTCCATCCACTGAAGCTTGAACCTAAAAGGTTTGTAGGGTCTTGGGAGAGGGTCAGTATCTAGGGGGATGGGCTTGTGGTCCAACGTGGTTTTGGGGAGGGCACAGGAGAAAGAACCAGGGAAAATAGATACCCACACATTTGGTAATAAGAAGAAATCAAGTTTGGTTAGGAGAGGGTCTCCTGCGTGGTTAGACCAAGTGTAAGAGCAGCCTTCTAGAGGAATATCGAGGACAGAGTTTCTCCCAGTCAAGTTTGAGAAAGCTCTCATGCACAGAGGTGACCCCCTTCCTCTGTTTCTCTCATGGGTCCACCATATTACATTGAAATCTCTTCCCAGGAGCTAGGGGACTCACTGATTGGGGGATTCCAATTGAAGATCCGGCCAGAAGTCCTGCCTGAGGATCGAGAAGTTTTGGCCATAAACAAAGGAAGCCTTCCGCAGGAGGCCTCCAGAGGATCTGGAGGAAGTTAGAAACAGCCTAACAAAGAGGAGAATAACTGATGAAGAGTAGGTTCCCAAATGACCCAGATGCTCCTACCACCTCTTTGCCCTCCCATTGGCAAGGTCTCCTGCCCCAAATTTCCCTAACCTCCATGATAAGTTACTAAAAAACTCACAGCTAAATGATGTATTCTATATCTAGGAAGTTCTGAGCTGCTCTAGTGCTGTTGCTTGAGATGCTGATAGGCCTGAAACATTCCAATAAGTCAAGGTAGATATGTAGAGGCCAAACAACTAAGTAAGAAGAGGTTCAGTTTCTAACATGCATTTTTATGTTAACAAAACAACGGTTTTTACAAAGTTTGAGACCTGTATTCTACACTGATATTTTCCTTAATTTATGAGAGATGAATTCTTTTGCATTCTATTTATTAATCTCTAATAGTTGGTGTGCCTTCGAGGTGTTGATGATTGTTGTTTTTTCCGTGCTTCACCAGTGAGGTGATTTTAACTTTGGGTCGTTCTAGAACAGTGAGGCAATTCCTATGTGAGGCAAAGAAAAAACGTTCCTTTCAGGTTTTTGTTGCTGAGGGTGCTCCTAGGTTTGTATGTCAACATTGAATTTCTTAGATTTCTACTGAGTAAGTTACTTTATTTGGTATTTCTCCTCATGATAAAAGTTTGTCCGGTTTCTTTCTTGAACAATACAATTGCTTAGATATCAAGGACATGTCCTTGCCAAGGAGCTGGTAGCGAAAGATCTGCAGACCACAGTCATTACAGATTCAGCAGTTTTTGCTATGATTTCTCGAGTGAATATGGTAAGTATACGTCAGAGTATTCAAATAAAATGATCATCGTTGTGTCTGTTTTTAACTTGGAATCCTTCACGTGAAGGTGATAGTAGGCGCTCATGCAATAATGGCTAATGGAGGAATCATTGCTCCTGTGGGGTTGAATATGGTTGCACTTGCTGCTAAAAGGCATGCTGTACCATTTGTTGTAGTGGCGGGCAGTCACAAGGTATGTTCGCATCTACTTTTGTATCTCTTTCAGTGAATGATTGAATCTTGGAATTGTTGTTTCTTTCTTGTATGCTGAGCAAAGAAGTGGCTTGACTATCATCATTTCTGCAGAGGATTAAGTTTTAATTTCTCTATAATCTGCTTCTACCATTTTACCCAATTTATGCTGGATATGGATAAGAGACATGATACATAGGACTTTATGAATTGTTATGGACTGGAGAAAACTGCATGGAATAAGCACTAGACGGTGTCTATTTATGATACACAGAGAAGTAAACTCTGCTGAAAATTTTGTATGTGTGAACTTGAAAGGTGTTCTGAAAATTTTAGCTTTTTGAGTCTCATAAAGGATTTTATGATATATACTAGTCATGACATTGTGCACCCCATTTATTTATTGTGATACATCTGTCTGTGATATTGTGTGATATATCCCACAGTAATATGACACAAAGCTATTTTCAACATAGTTGAATAAGAAAGAAGCTATAGATGTATGCCTTTTTCCTCTTTCATTGTATGAAGCTGTATTTCTATGGTCTTTCAATAGTTTGGATTTCCCACTTTGGCAGCCTGATATGCGTGTGTCTCTGGCTTGCCCAAAACTACCTGATTAAGTTTATGACCTCTAACCTCCACTCAATCCTCCTCAGCAACCTGTGATGCAAAGAAAACAAATCGGTTTTAAGGTGCATTTGCTGCTAATTGTTTGGTTGTAAGTTGGACTCGCTTCTAAGAAACTACCTTCAATTCCCTTTGTGTATTTGGAAGAGGGGCCAGTGGTATTATAAGTTGAATGTGACCTCTAGCAGTATTCCCATCCATTACTGTTATTCTTTTGGATTCCTGCAGGAGCGGTTGAAAGATTAGAAATGTCCTAAGGCATTTCAAGGGAACAATACAGAGAAGTTTCATGTGATGAATTGGAATCAAGTGTGTTATCCAAAGGAAATCAGCAAATTGGAGATATCTCAAATTCCCTTGTCACTTAAATTCATTTTAAGGAAATAACATTCCCCTTCTTTCTATTAGCATGAGCCATTTGTGAGTTGAAGCAGTGGTTTAAAAAACGGATCGGTGACCCGGATCGGGCATCTCAAAACCGATCCGGATCAGTGAATTGGCTATCCGGATCGGGAATCAGGCAGAATCGCTCGGATTAAGCCTTAAAAAAATTCAAAAAAATTATTAAAATTCATTATAAATGTTGTTTTTTAAGAATCCAATAAGAAATGGGGGTACTACATTATTAACTTTCATTGTTTTCATCAATTTATGAATATTGAGATGTTCTTTCCCTGTATGAACTTATGTTGACTATTAAATTTACATCACACAAAATAAATCATAGAATTAT
>NW_006496564.1:1076726-1114080 GCF_000471905.2 Amborella trichopoda | reverse complement strand
CTTTAACTTAACTAAAACAAAGAAAAGAAACGTACGTTACGGTTGGTTAGTAGTTTGGTTGTTGTTGTCGTGTAGTTAGTTAGTACTAGTACGAAGAACGAAAAAGAAAAAGTAAGTAGTGTGTGTGTGTGTGTGTGTGTATATATATATATATATATATATATATATATATAGTCAAAATTGACCTTTTCTTTTTTGCCCATCAGACCGGCCAGTCTAGACATTGGACTGCCAAGTCCACCTGTCCATGACCACTTCAATTAACAAGCCGGTCCAGGAACCGGCCTGGACCAGAAAGGGTACTGATTTGCCAGTTCCTGGTTTGAACCTGCTGATCAGGTCTGGTTTCGACAATATTGGTGAAAATCGGTTTGGTATAAAGGGTTGTGGGCCAAAAACTAGAGGTTCTTGCATGTGGGACTTGAACTTTGATACATAGAAGTTTTTACTGATTTCTGAAGAGAGATAAAGATCTTTTATGGATTGGTAACTAAATTTCATTGATATCAAAATTGATGTACAACCAAGTTGGAAAAAGAAATATATTGTTTGACTGACAAATTTAAGTTATCCATGATTGATCCCCTTCTGCTTTTTTTTTTTTTTCCATCTTTCATTAGATGCTCCTGTTGTCATTGGATTGTAGCAGTTCAATTTCTAAGCCATATTCATGTATTGAACCCTTGACATAGTTTGGTGAGAAAAGAGTGTTACATTTGCTCCTCTAAACATTGGTTTGAAATTTTGCACCCATATGATCACGAATTTGGAGCCTCACTAAAATATAGGATACCTTACTGGTTGTAACACCCTCACGATTAATTATCTATATGAATTTTGGAATAATACTTGGGTTTGATTGGTAAATTGAAGATTGTAGCATTACATCCAAAGTTCAATTCCTCCTGCTGAATTCCCCTATTAAAAACAAAACATTATCTGTGAATGCCTTGTGAATGCCCCCTGAATATTTTCAAGGGCCCACAATTTGTATCTTTACAAAATAGTAGTGGTGAATTCCATGTTAAGCATGGAGGGATCTCGTGAACCCTTGCTTACTGAACTGGGAATCCCAAATACCGAGATCCCACCCAAGATCATGTACATGATTAGCTAAATGCAAAGTAGACGAAATACAACTATAAATTTGGTGCAAGAAATAAAGCAAACATAAAAATCACACCACAACAACACACAATTTATGTGGTTCACCCATAGGTCTACATCCATGGCCTCAGCAACTAGAAATCGACTATCATAATGAAGATTATAGTTTTGGGTTATAAGAGATAATACCTATCTCTAAACATCTGTAAAAGACCATCACCGATGTTCCATTCTCAACCCGCTCTCCCGACTGAACACCACCGTCGATCAATACTTTCTTTCCCACTGCAATACCGCTATCGGAAAGATAACTTCGAGAGCAACCGAGAGATTTTCTCTTTGGAAGTGGAAGCCTTACCAACCCAAAACTCATGGGAATACCGCCTCTCTCTCGGATGCCATGTCTTTCTCTCTTGGAGCCCCATCTCCATATTGGAGATCCATTCCCATAACCCCCAAAGGGGTGACTATAAAAAGGATGAGTATTATGTATTATTTAGCCCTCTTATATCGAGATCACTTTCTTGCTTCCCCAAGAAAATCCATTTCTTTTTTACCATAGTACCCTTAACATTTAGAATAGAATATGGATAGGTGATTTGGTTATCACCAAGCCCAACAATCTCCACTTTGATAGAAAAATCACTTTAATTGCCTTGGCAACTTTCATTGAATAGATTTCTTGATTTCTTTTCACTTGCCTCCATTTTGGAATTTTCACAAATTTGCCTCCATATTTCTCTACTTTAAACCATGTATCCATCAAACTCCACCATTCATCTTTTTCTTAATGCAATCCTTAGCGACGTACACTTTTTTTGCTCTGATACCAATTGTAGGGTTCTCGGAAACCCCTAGCTCGAGGAACCGGGAATCCCAAATATCGGGATCCCAACCAAGATCGTGTACATGATTGGCTACAGGCGAAGTAAATGAATACAACTATAAATCGAGTATAAGAAATAAACAAACATAAAAGGTACACCACCACAACACATGATCTACATGGTTCATATCCACGGCCTCAACGAATAGAAATCTACTATCACAATGAAGATTACAGTTTTTGTTACAAGAGATAATACCTATCTCTAAACATTAGTAAAAGAACATCCCCAATTTTCCTTTCTAAACTCACTCTCCCGACTGAGCAACACCGTCTATCAATACCTTCTTTCCTACTGTAATACCGTTACTGGAAAGATAACTTCGGCTCGAAAGCAACCGAGAGATTTTCTCTCTCTAAAAGTAGAAGCTTTACAAACCCAAAACTCATGGGAATACCACCTCTCTCTCGGAGACCATGTCTCTCTCTCTTGGAGACCAATCTCCGCCTTGGAGATCCCTTCCTATAACCCCCAAAGGGATGACCCTTAAAAGGATGAATATTATGTATTATTTAGCCCTCTTATATAGAGATCACTTTCTTGCTTCCCCAATAAAGTCCATTTTTTTTTACCATAATACCCTTAACATTTAGAATGGAATATGGGTAGGTGATTTGGCTATCACCGAACCCAACAAAGCAGGTCATTGGGAGCATTTTTAAGGGAAAGTATATTATGAACCAGTGGACTATGGCGAACAATACTTCATTGAACTCACCTATAGGCAATAAAATAATGGGTGGGGATGGAGAGAGGTTGGAGCTTGCCATTGGAAGTATATTGTGTTCTGGTCTATGATTCCGACCCAGCAGTTTGGACTTCAAATGCACATTGGTCTTCTGTAAAAGGATTATATCATACTATCTTCATCTTTAGATGGTGCTCAGTGGCATTGTTTTACACGGTAGTTATTTGGTGTTTCACGGCCCTGAGCAACTATCCCACCCTCGTGCTGTTTGGATATCCCAATTGGGGTTGTGCTTTACTTAAAAATTAAAGGCCTAAACCAAAATTAGACGTATCTCGTCTTTTTGAGCCAGAGTAGGCAAATTCCATCTACAATAAAAGACAAATGCATCCTAAGAATTGGGAAGTGTATCACATGAATGCATTTAATTTTTTCACCTACAAAAAAACTACTGCTCTGGATGAACAAAGTTCTCAAGTTTCTCCTCTCTTGTCAGAAAATATGACAATTATTAGCTATGTTAACATTTCAACTGTACTGATTTGCGTGGCAATCCTGATCGTGGCCATCTGACTCTTTAGAGCTTTTGATGGTTGTCAACCAAAATAGAAGGAAAAAGCACATCCTATATCCCAGCGTGCTAAGGAACTATCGGGGGAATTCGTCCTTGTGTTTCTTAAATCTGTGCTTTTTGTCCTTGCAGTTGTGCCCACTGTATCCTCATAACCCTGAGGTTCTGCTAAATGATCTCAAGTCCCCTTCAGACCTGCTCGATTTTGGGGAGTTTTCAGATTGCATGGATTATGGAAGTGGAAATGGTGCCCCCTTGCTTCATGTGGTTAATCCCACGTTTGATTATGTGCCTCCACAACTTGTGAGCCTATTTATAACTGATACGTAAGTTTGGAACTATAAAATTTCTTTCTTTTAGTACCAGGCCATGCTGATCTCTCTCACTTAATGGTTTTGATTGATATATGATAAACATTCGTGATGCAGTGGCGGACACAACCCTTCATATATGTACCGGCTGATTGCAGATTATTACTCAGCTGATGATCTTGTCGTGCAACAGCAGAGATTTGCATCAAGGAAATAAATCAAAATATATGCTTTTTATACTCCTCACCAAAAGAGATAGAGAGAGAGAGAGTCACTGAGCAAGCAGCATCAATTTGAATATGGTGAAATGGCGTGATCTTGTATTCGCTTTTTCTGGGTCAGTCACTGGGTGTGGGACCTCGTTGTAGATGTCCTTTTCGCAATTTTTTGGGGTGTAATTTGGTTTTTCTAGTTGATTTGCCACTATGAATAGTATGCCCCTGATATGTGCCTTTTAGAAATTAGCACTACTTATAGCAGTCACCCCAGTGCTACTATTTCACTCTTGAATCTTCCCCTCTATTTGTTGAATGTCATAAGAGCCAAGGCAATAGTGAGCCCTACTTTTTTGTACCTTCTTGAAGGGAGTGAGAGTTTGGAGTTGCAGTAACCCAGTATGGTCTTCTTTCTTGAAGGATTAATTGGATTTTGGTTTATAAAAAAATGGGCTAATTGAATTTTAGCCTGAATTGGAACCGTATTGAGAGATTTTTTAAGGTCCTTCTGCAAGTAAAATGTGGTCTGAAAATGTTAAAAGTATTATATTCATTAGAATCTAATTGAAATGAACGAGGGTCATTTTACTAAAGGTGTGGTTTTGATAAGGTTGCAACCTTAAACAATCCAATTAAGGCGCACTTCAAAATTTTACTATAATGGTAATTTTGGTGTAAATAAATTTTTGCGATTATTTGAAAATTTATTTTCACATTTAATTATAAAATTTTAAATTCCAAAAATGGTTAAAATCAAGCGTATTTACAAACATATGAAAATCTTGAAAATGGATGGTGCAGATAATGTGTTGTAAGATGCATTATTGTTTAGACTTAAAAAAAAAAAATTTCTCATATTCATACATCTAGATTTCGATCAAGATGATCAATAAGAGGGTTTTTCAACACTAGAACAACCTTTTTTGGACGGATTTTTTAGGTACGTTCGTAATTCTACATTTAAGGTTGCAACCTTATATGAACTTTTTCTTTGTACAAATGCATTTTTATTCGGATTACTATCGCAATTTGGATAAAGATGGATATATTGTAAAAGCCATATTCCCCTCTGGTACACCAAGCATTTTTAAATTTTCAGGTCAAGCATTGCTTCATAACCGAGTGATTATTTCTAATGTCTACTCTTTTTTAAAATCTATTTATTGGGTGTTGTTCGCATAGGCCTAGGCGTACCTCAAGGGCTTGTTTTATACAAGGAAGGTCAACGTTGTTGCGTACCTCAAGGGCTTGTTTGATACTAGAAAGGTCAACGTTGTTTGGAAATTGGAAGTTTTTTTTGTTGGGAAGACAAGATTGGACGATTTGGGTATTTGTGTTTGATAACTTGTTAATGTTAAAAGCAATTTTAGGCAATGTTATCAAATTCGATTCGTTTTGGTTGAAGAGGTGCCTTTGGATTTTAAACATAAATTGAAGCGAAGAGAAGCATGGTGTTGCAGCTTTGGTTAGATTGGGGCCGCTGCAGGTTGCTTCGGTATGCTTTACGTTTGCTTCAACCAAAGTTTCCGGTTGCTTCGGTCAAAAAAGAAATACCGATATAAAAAGTATTTTTTTATTTTAATTTTTTCATTATTTTTATATTATATATATATATCTAATTTATTTATATTAAATTAGAACAAAAAAAAAAGGTCTGAAATCTTCCCCCGAATCAATCGAAGCAACGAATTGTTTCATTTTTCTCATCAAATTCAAGAAGACTTTGAAATGAATATGACAACATTGATTTCAGGTACATATGTTCGACAACCTGGTGGAATATAGTTATATTTATTTAGACATTATTTAAATATTATTAAAATATAATATAATATATAATATTTAATAATGTATTTTATATTTGTTTTATTAATATATATTTGTATCATATATTCTATTGTAAATATCTATTATATAAATAATATATATTATATTATTATATAATTCAAATATATATTAATAATTTAAAATACAAATATATAATGTAATATATTTTATATTTATTTTATTAATGTATATTTTATTATATATAATATGTAATATCATATATGATGTTTATGTATAATAAATATATATTCTAAATGATATAATATAAATAAAAAATATATATAATATGATTTATTATAGTACAACTATAAATTAACAATATAAATATGAGGGAGGCAAAATAAGGTTCGAGAAAGAAGTCGTCTTCAAGAGCCAAGCTCCTATTTTATGTTCATTCATTTTAAATGGAACTTTTTGTTTTTAACACAAGGAAGTAAGGAAATTATGGGGGAACTTCTTTATTGTATAAGTTTCGTGCGTCAAACACGGGAGTCGTAGAGTAATGGGGAAGTTCTTTCTTCCTCCCCCATTATCAAACATGCCCAAAATTCATTTGCAATCTATGATGATTTCAAAATCTATATCTAACCTTAATTATGAAATTTGAAACATTAAAAAAGGTTTAGATTTGACAGATTTGTAAGCACTCAGCAAATAAAACGATCAACTATAGGATATATTACTTTAGGGCTTGCGGTCATTTTCTTTGTAGATCCATGATTGTCTATGGTAGACATTGACCTGAATCATCAGGTGGTTTATGCGGGTGGGCTTTTTAGGTTTTGCTTACTTTTTATTGTAAGATTCATAGACCGCATTGGAAGGGGGCACTGCGGGCCAATCATAGGACGCTCAAGCTAACTCTATCAGTGAATCTGTTGGAGCAGCCACCCTACTACGCGAACAACTATCCTCGCAAGCATTTTCGCCGGCAGAAGCTAAGCTAGCATTCCTTCTTTTTCGAGATCCATCCATTTCCTGGTACCAGTTTCCCCTCATTCAAGGAAATAAAGATTGAGATCGTAGTGTCTTTAGACACCAGCGGGCGAGTCTTTAGCTCAACTGAAAGGAGAAGCCAAGACTTACCAGACGACCTGCGTGGGAGTAGCCTCGATAGACACGGCTAAGGACTTGAAGCATAAAAAGCTCCTTGCAACTCATTTTGCATTTCTTTGAAAGTGAAAGAATTTGTTCTTTGGATCTCTAACAAAGGAATGCCCCCTATACTATGCCATTTGATTGATTAAAGTTCCATGTTGCTCGCCACAGCTCCATTCTACGAGACCACTCCCTACCTCTGTCTTCATTGGTTCATCTAATAAGTTACTCTTGGTTCTGGAACGGGATGGAGTGATTTCAGGGGCCGAATCAAGAAGCCCAGCCTTGATCATCGATCGGGCGGTTTCCTCGTACTCGTCCAGTCCTACTACATTCCCATTCGGATTTTAGAGTTGGATTCGCCTTCCCTTTTCCGTTAGTAACCCGAAGATGACCCTTTTTGTTTTGATATGTGCCTCTTCCAAGTTCTTACCCTGCCTCCTCGAAATAGACATGAAGTGTTCTAGGTAATAGCCTCTTTTGGTTAGAGATAAAGAACTCTTTTGAGGTAAAGGACCTCCACCTCGAAGTGGATGAAAACAAGCATGAGCAAAATGGAAATGTTCATCAGAAAGAAAGAGCAGGGCAAGGAGGCTAGTATGTGAAAGACAACTAGTTTTGATGATCAAGTATTCCGTATTATAAAGACTGCCTGAAGGGAGGGCTACTACCACTGGAAGACTGAAAGCTCATTAATGATAATGGTGATTTTCCTGTATGCTCCGAAAGCTTTGGGGGACCACCTACCACTAGTCCTTAGTCAGAGGGGTTTACTGCACAAAATCGTCGGGACGCCACCTCTGTTACAACCCCGCTCTTGCCCCTTTGCCATACATGCCGGAGGGCAACAGGGTACGGGACCGCGACTAAAGGTAGAGAATGCCACTCAAGTGGGAGTGCGCTCAAAGCTTTTGAAAAGAATGAATCAAAGCAACACACGAAAGAAAACAAAATTCTAAACACAACCATCAAAAGCTGGGCATACTAAAACCAAAATATATATATACAAGAGCTCCAAGGTTATTACAAATATGTCCAAGGCACTAAAGGCCAAACAACAACTACATAACACCAAAACAAAACAACTATATGGTCAAACTGCCATTTAAAACCTACAATAAAACCAAAGCTTCTTCGCCAAGTTCGGGGCTCCAACCGTCAACCGCGATTGCCCAACCGTCCGTCCTCAAACCGCGAGTTATCACTCTACATTGAAGAAAGTCGAGGGATGAGCTACAAAGCTCAGTAAGTAGATCAAAGTGCGAAGCATTCCTGCCTATACAACGTTATTCATAATCGTCTCCAAGATTCATGCAGGTTTTACAACATGGAGATCATGCATCAGAAGTTTTTGTATTAGCAATGTGTCATGAGTAATTTCTTTCATGATGGAGCAAGCACAAATCAGTTATCACATGAGCTAACATTTTATCAAAGCTTTCCGTAATAGATCAATAATTCAAGCAAACATATAATGATTGCAGGCAATCTTAATATCACCTTCTCGAAGTAAAAGCCCTTGCATCTGGCCAAGCCAATCCCATTTATTAGGACTTCTACCATTACTCGGGAGGGAAGATAATGACAAATGGATGACCCATTTCGTAATGTTTTCACATACACACATAATCCCCAATGCGCTTTGGAGCTTTTGATAGGTGGTGGCCTTACAAGACACGACCCTCATTTACTCTCTAACTGGAAGGCGTTACACCACCAATGGATGACCCATTGTGTAGTGTCACTTATACATATATTGGGGGGCGCGACTCACCTATATGATTCACATCCTAACTTATTTCCTATCATCAGGAGTCAGGGAAAGATCTCATCTGCCAACATAACTTTATTATCATATCATATCACATTCTTATCTTACCATATCATACTACTAATAGATAGCCCATTGCATCGTGCTTCATATCACCTCTATGCCATTTCTTATTATAACCATGCACATTCAATATTTCATAGGTACACCTTATTACAATCATGCACATTCAACATTTCATAGGCATGTCTTATTACAACCATGCACATTCATCATTTTATAGGCATGTCTTACAACATGCTTTTATATCATAACAGAGCCCATCTCATTATCAGGCATTCTTACCTCCACAGAGCATACTTTATGCACACATGTATGTCCAAAGCAAAACACAAATCAAAGGGCTCATTAAAAACATTTTCGAATTATTTTGCTGGTTTGAGAAGTGAACACAGTCCACCTTTAAGAGCATAACTTCCAACCATAGAGAATTTCAGTATGATCCAAAAGCCAATTTTAAAGTAGACTTACTCATCTTTCATGTAAAAAGGGTTTGAACTCATTTTGACATAATTTGATTAGTAACCAATCTTACACAAAAACATGTAACAGTTCTGAAAAAGTTCATGCATTCACAACAGTGATATCTTCATAGGACAAAGGCCATAATTTTCAAACCACAAGGAATTTTGTTTTAATTCTAGAACCACATTCACTCATATTTCATTCAAAAGTGATTAGATCTTATTTTGACATAAGAAGGGGGGCTACTTATGAGCAAAGAGGGGGAGGCAGTAGGCAAGTGGCATGCAAGGAGCACACAAGTGGCATACAGTGGCATACAAGTGGCAGACATGTGGCATACTAGTGCCACATGGCACTCTCGGCAGCAACACACACGACACCATGATAGTATCGTGCACGGCAGCATCCTCCTTGGCAGCAATGCTCATAGCAGTAACGCGCATGGCGACGACGAGCACGGTAGCTTCCTCCTTGGCAACAATGCTCACGGCAACATCGCGTACAACGGTGATGCGCACGGTGGTATCTCGCACGGCAATGCCCTCGTCACGCACAGTGGATTCCTCATGCACGTATGACGCCATAAAAGTTCGGTCCCTTACATCATCCCCCCCTTAAAAAGGATTTTGTCCTCAAAATCATACTTCTGTTAATCGAACAATTGGGGGTACTTATCCCAGATCTCATCTTCTCGTTCCCATATCAACTCTTTTGGTGAATGGTATTGCCACAAAACATGGACCAAAGGGATCTCCTTATTACGCAATAACTTCACCCTTCCATCTAGTATCACAACTGGCAGCTCGATGAAGGTCAGGTCTTCTCTAATCGGAATCGGTTCATGTCTCAAAATATGGGACAGGTCGGTTGGTACTTCCTTAACAAAGATACATGAAAGGCATTGTGCATGCTTGCTAACTCGGGTGGTAGGGCAAGTCGATATGCCATGCCTCTTACTTTTTCCAGAATCTCAAAAGTTCCAATGTAACGTGGGCTCAACTTCCCATTCTTACCGAATCTCATAACACCCTTAGTTGGCGACACCTTTAAGAAAACCTGATTACTTAACTCAAATGGGTGACCTGCACTTCCTTCCATACAGGGCCTCAAAAAGCGACATCTGAATACTAGCTTGGAAGTTGTTGTTAAAGGCGAATTCAATCAGGGGTAAATGATCATCCTAACTTCCCTTAAAATCAAATATACAAGCCCTTAACATATCTTCCAAGGTTTGAATGGTTCTCTCTGATTGTCCATTAGTCTGGGGGTGAAAGGCAGTGCTAAAATTAAGTCTCATCCCCAAGGTTGATTGCAGACAAACCCAAAATCTAGAGGTAAATTTAGTGTCTTTATCGGATACGATGCTGACTGGTATTCCATGCAACCTCACAATCTCCTTGATGTATAACTAGGTCAATTTATCCAAGGTGTAGGTCATGCGGATTGGCAAGAAGTGGGCAGCTTTGGTCAACCGGTCCACAACGACCCAAATACTTGTAGACACCTTAAAATTGACAAATTCCATAGTTTTCCTTAATCCATAGGACCATACTATTTCAGCAGACCCCTAAACCATAGACCACCACAATCCATGGTCCCATCCTATAATCCACACCTAGCAAATCCCCAACTTTTAGTAGTTATCCATTCTACACCTAGCAAATCCCCAACTTTTAGTAGTTATCCATTTTACACCTAGCAAATCCCGATGTTTTAGTAATTATCTATTCTACATCCCTATTAGGTCTCTAAGAAAAATAAAACTGAGGTCCTTTTTTTTGGGAATGAGGTGGCACGTGGGAGACAAGGGACACCTCTTAAAAAAGTGGGACGTGTAGGTTAAAAGGAGGGAACTTGGACATGGGAGACTAGAAGTTAGAGAGAGAGGCCAAAGAGAAAAACCTAACCTAAGAAACCCTAGTTCTAAGCTATCTTTAGATCAGAACAACCATTCAACCAAGCTAAGGCCTGATCAACACTTGGAGAAAGAGAGACAAAGAGGACACCGATTCTGATAAGGGCGCGCCCTCTAAGGCTCCGGAGTCCCGGGCCATTTGGTCCAGTTTGGTATCGTTTCTTATTCTTTTATTATTTATTTTCTGTTTTTCTTTTATTTTAATTAGATTAGATTAGTTTTTATTGTTTTTTATTTCTTGTTTCATATTCGGATCAATGCTGGCGCTGCCACTGATCTGAGAACAGATCAGCTCGTTTATGGGTGGATCTAGCCTCATATTATAATTCGATTTTCCCCACATTCTCTATCATCTTCTCTTAAAATCATTTTGTGGTGTTTAGATCCGAGGGATCTTTGTCTGAAGATCTCTCTGATTTTGCATTGTAAGCAGTTTGACGCCACCGTGGGGCATTTCGAGCTTGATCTAAGCGCCAAAATACAATTTTTATTCATCTTTTTTCACTGTTTTCAGTACAAAAAAAAGTCTCAGAAGTTAGCAGTAACTAGGATCCAGGGTTTCAGTGCTACAAAACCTTGATATTTTTGGGCGACACCACCAGTGCCGCCTGGGCGACACCACCAGTGCCGACCAAATCCAAGGCGACACTCCCCGTGTCTCCCAAAATTCAAAAGTTTCAGAATCTTATGAAATTCTGCAGAGCTGTTTTGGGGTCTCTTTTGTGACTTTACACAAAATTCCAGAGCAAACTAAAATTTTCAAAAATACCAAAAAAATATGTTTCTTCATACAAATCTTTTCTATTTGCTTTTTCTTGTTTACTGTTTTTTTAATTTATTCTATCATAAATATATTTTTTCCTTACTTAGTCCTATTTTAAAGTAGCCATATTTCATCAATATTAATAAGAAAAAAATAAAAATAAAAAATAAAAAATAAATAAAAATAACATTTTTGGGCGACAAAAGGCATGCCGCCCAAGCGATCGGGTTGCCCAAGTGACACGAGCGTGCCACCCAGGCGACACGAGCGTGCCACCCAGGCCCAATGCGACACGCTCTCTGATGTCCCCCATCGCCCAAGCCTAAGTTTTTGAAATTTTGCAAGCTTGGTCCTTGGACTCTCTTGTGACTGCTGACAAATTTTCAAATAAAAATAAAATTTTAAGAAATATCAAAAAAATATTTTTCTTGATACAGGTATGTTCTATTTGCTGCTCTTCTGTTTTACTTTGTTTTAATTTTATTTCATCAAAAATCTTGATTTTTCTACTTCTACAAGTTTATGTTGCCTTATTTCTTCAAGGTTGAAAGAATAATAATAATAATAATAAACAATAATAAAAATATTGTTTTTGGGCCACACGACCCGTGTCGCCCAACCTATAGGTGCGACACGACCCGTGACGCCCTATCACAGAGGTCCCAAGAAATTCCTGGGACCTTGCAGGCCCGTTCTAGAGCCTTTTGCCTTCTGGTCCACCAAATTTTAGCTTAAAGTAATTTTTTTAAAAAATATAAAAAAAAATAGTTTGCTTTAGATAAGTCTATCTTGCTCTTGACTTTTTCTTTTTTATTTTAGTTTGTTAATTTTGACTGAAACCATGTTTTCCCTGCTCTCACCATGCTTAGTTTAACTGTGTTTCATCAAAGTTAAAATTAAAAAGATAAATAAATAATAAATAATAAATAATAATAATAAAATACATCGAGGGTTGCCTGCACCCTCCCTGAACCGTGTCCCATTCGAGTCACTCTAGACTCGGGCCGTGCTCGACTTAGTACGGATTGTGCCTGGTCTCATTGTTTTGACTTTACCTTCTTAGGGGTTGCATACCCCTCCATCTATAATGTGCTCCGAGCGAGTTTTGCTTCGAAACACGCATCGTTAAGCACAATCAGTCACTCACTTATTTCCTTTCTTGTTTTGTGTGCATTGTGTGCTTGACTTTATTTTAATTACGTGCCTCTTTACGCACTCCAGCACACACCAGACCAGAAGTGCCTGGGAAACCAGCAAACAAATATTTCGAAAACCCCCAAAATTCGCGTTAACGGAGTGAGGGGAACCTAGCTTTGAGAGTTGAGGTGGTTGGGATTCGCATAACTTTAACTGTGAGCACCCCTCTGTAATTTTTTGCCTCAAAGCAACTCCGCGTATAGTAGGACCTGGTGAACATCCTATAACAAGAGGCTAGGACCTATGTGGGGACCTATATCAGCCTAGCCGCATTTCAATAGTTAGGAACACACTCTCAAGCCAAGCCTACCTGTAATCAACACTAGGTCAAAAGTTTTCGCGTGCTTTGCTTGCTTATTTTTGTTGGTTAATCTTAGATCATCTCAGTCCGAACCCTCTTTTAATCTTAGATGAACCCTTTGGGTCCAAGTCCAGGCCTGTACCTAGCTTAGCCCAAGTCCGAACCAGGTTTCGCCTTGGCCCGAACTTAGGCCCCCTTTTGGTCCGAGCCAAGGGCTCGTGCCTAAACCAACTTTGATCCAGTCTAGGTCCATACTTGATCTATCATCAAAACTCTCTAGGTCCAAGTTCAGGCTTATACCCAGCCTAGCCCAGGTCCGAACCAAGTTCATACCCAGGTCTGAACCTAAGCTCTCTTTTGGTCCAAGCCTAGGGCTTGTGCCTATCTCAACCTTGATCCAGTTCGGGTTCACACCAGGTCTAATCTTCAAAACGCTCTTGGTCCAAGCCCAAGCTTGCACCCAGCTCAGTCTAGGTCCGAACCAGGCTCACACCCAAGTTCGAACCCAGACCCACTCTTAGTCCGAGCCAAGACTCATACCTATGTAGTCTAGATCTTAGTCTAGGTTCTAGCATAGGCCTAAACTTAGAGTTGCCTCTAGAGCTAGACTAGGCTTACTCTAGTTCAGGGTTCAAACCAAAATCCATTGAGTCTAACAAGTTTCATCCAATCTAGTCCTAGCCTAGATCTTAGTTAGGGTTTTGCCCCCAGAGACATAATAGGTCTACCATGAGGCTTCAAGTCTCAAGTTTAGGAATTATGACCCAGGATCATGGCAAAGCAAAGTCCAACCCTATGGCCCTAGCTTAGTCTAGATCTAGAGAACCTAGTCAGTCCGAGAGGCACCATCACAGAGCACCGTCACAGTACACCCTCACAAATCATCCATAGCACTCGTATCAGTGAGCCGACTCTTGACCCGTATGGGACCAAACCTAGCCGTCCAAGCCGCCTTCAGAGCCATCATTTAGAAGTCACGAGCCAACAGGTTGGTAAGGTTCGTAACACGTTGAATAGTCAAGGGGTCAGACCAGGGGCAATCTATCACGGCCCGACCCCCTGACTTCTACCAGAGAGCGACAGAGTGTGGGGTTGCGACCGGAGCTCGCGACGTCACTCAGGTGGGAGTGGCTCAACGCATGAAAACGTGGAATCAAGAGCAAATCATGAAAGAAAACCATAATAAAACCATTCATCAAAACAAATAACGATTCCAAAAGTATAGCCATCTCATTCATCCGATGTTAAAAAGTCTTTACAATTTATTCTAGGCACTACTAGCCTCAAATACACAAAATCAGGTATACTACACATACTGAGACATCCAAAACATACAATGAAAGTCTTCAAAGGACAGCTTTTAAACCTCTCGACTTCAAGCTTCAAATCCCCAATGGTCACCCACCCTAAGCACATGTGTCAACACTCTTCACTCTACAGTTATGAAAATAAGATGGAAGGAGCTAACAGCCCAGTAAGCAGATCTACACCATTACATTCCAACTAGCATGATAGGGACAACAATATGCAATACACGTATATGTACATGTACACATGTATCAAATAAAGTCCCTTAACATGCTTCTCAACATTCTAACAGAAATGTGAGAAAGGCAGTTCAATATATATAATGCATAAGTCACAATCACCTTTCTTAAGTAGAGTAATAAAGACAGTAGATCACAATTTCAGTTAAAAGCTCATGCAGAAAACGTAAATAACTCAGGCAAATAGATCTATCTACGCCTGAAGTAGAAGCCACATTGGTCAGGCTAAGCAAATCCTCAACTTGGGACTTCTACCCTCACTCAGGAGGGTGGACCATGACAAGTGGAAGACCCACTTCGTAAGGCCCTCACACATGCACACATCCCCAGCGCGCTTTAGGGCTTGCGATAGACAGAGGCCTTACAAGACACTATCCTCTCCTTACGCCTTTTTGGCGAGAGGGCGTTACACTACCATTAGGTGACTCAATGCGTAGTGCCCACATAGATCTGGGGGGCGCGACCCTCCCAACTACTCACATCCTGAGTCTCATCCTATCATGGGGAGTTAGGGAAAAATCGCAGCTGCCAGCACCATCATTCACACAGTAGGTTCTCTTTCACATAACATAATAGCATCGCAGCTACCGGTACCATCATTCACACAGTAGGTACCGTTCCCCACCGGCAGCTGCCAGCACCATCATTCACACAGTAGATGCCCACTCACATATAGCGCAAGCATCATGATACCATCATTCACACAGTAGGTATCCATTCACATATAGCATAAGAATTATTAAAATCATGCAATTCATATCGCAACAGGGCATTCATCATAATCAGGCTTCCATGTCATAGCAAAGCATAACTTCATTATCATACATGCGTACGTGCGCTCACAGTTGGGGTCCTAACTTTTGAACCATTTAGAGTTTAAAGATGGTTCGAAAATCAATTTCCTACCAAACACACTTATCCCTCACTTGGGAGTGGTTTAAAGACAACAGGATTCCGTTTGACCTCTTAAAGGTTCAAGGAAATGAGAGTTAACTAATTGCCCCCTGCTGCGTATAGTGGACAGCAACATACCCTGCTTCAACTCATTATAACATTCAAACCGTAAGGCAACTTGTGGCGAATACAAAATAAAAGTTTAATCCAAGACATATATCTTTCTAACAAACTAAATTTGAAAGCATTTGGATTCCATTTGGTGGTTCAAAAATTCGTGGTAAACAAGGTGATAGTTCTGATTTTCATCAATACTGTCCACAGTGACATACCTTCATAAAGCAAGGTATAACGTTCAATCCAGGAAGCTTTTCAAAATAGTTTTCGCATGCAAATTTTAGCCCATTCAAACATCTTTCAAATGACTATGGCTTGGCCTAAAACAAACTCCGTTTGGCTAGCTAAAATCAGTGACCACAGTGGTATAAATGAAAAATCCAGGAAAACAGTCAATAATGATATATATGTTAACATTTTGAAACATAACTTCATTTTTGTAAAAAATTTCAGAAATGGTTAAAAACAACCATTTTACTAGACTCGTATATCTTTCCAATGGGGGTGGTTTGAGGTCAATCGGACGCCATTTGACTGTTCAAAAGCCACTTACAAGAACATACAAACTTCTAGAATTTCACAGTGGCATACAATATGTCTCAAGCATACATTCCATGATCTTCATTTCATCGTGAGATACATGATAACAACCATTCTCTCACAATGTGATCACACAAATAATCATGCATAGTATGCATTTCTTACATAATCTAAGAATCATGCTTTCATTCTTGACATTCACCATTATCATAGAACAAGAGCCTCAATTTCATTCTTACATACACTTTCATTCTCATTTTACATGCATAAATTCCACGCATCCTTACGACTATCATGCAATGGTGATGGATCCACTTACTTAAACAACAATGGTGTCTTCTCCACTCCTCTCCTCACAGCTCTCACCCACCCAACAGTGGTGCCCACCAACAGTCACTCCTACCCACCTTGTGTCTTAGAGAGAGAGAGAGAGAGAGAGAGAGAGAGAGATGAAGTAAGAATGAGTGGCAGGGGTGAGGAAGGGGGCATAAGTACTCTTGGGCTGAGGTGGCTGGCCAAGTGTCACCAAAAGACTGTAAAATATGGACATGTGGCAGTCAATCAGAATGCATATAACAAGTGGCATACACAACTCATGCATGTCAAAGACACCGCCAATGCTGCACACAAATGCACCAGGCGCTGGCTTCTTCACCAAGAGCTAGCTCTTCACCTGACGTTGGCTCTTCCAACCGGCGCTGACTCTCCCAACCAGTGCTAGCCTCTTCACAAAAGTCCACCTGGCGCTGGCTCTTCCAACTGGTGCTGACCTCTTCTCCAACTCACCCAGCGCTGGTCTCTTCCAACCGGCGTTGACCTCTTCTCCAACTCACCCGGCGCTGGCACGTCCAATCGGTGCTAGCCTCTTCTTCAACTTACCCGGCACTGGTCTCTTCCAACTGGTGCTGGCCTATTCACAAATCCACCAGGCACTGGCCTATTCACAAATCCACCTGGCGCTGACCTCAACCTCAACCTCCCTATCCCCCCATGCCTTCTAACTGGTCAAGAAAAGTTTGGGTCGTCACACAATCCTTCAAGACATAGGGGTTAACCTCAAATCCAGTCGGCACAACAAGAATAAAGCCCTGGCTCAATTCTCTGTGTCAGTCAATCTCAGCCGTGTGAACCCCGATGATCAATTAGCAGCCCAACATTCCAGTCTTGGCAATTAGCCAGTTAGTGGGCAAGTGGGTTCATACACAACTAGATAAAGTCTACCCAAGCAACCCATCACTAGTGAAGATCAGGGCTTTGACCTAACTCGATATAAAGACAATCCTAAAGTGCATGCATACTTTCAAGGCCTCCTCAATAGAGGATACACCATCCAGTGCACTCAATCCAGTAAAGTCAGGTCAGAAGCTCAAGCCATAGGCCAACTCCAACATTTTGGCTCAAACCAGGATGATCTTAAGGTTAGCCTGCTAATCCAGCCCACTACGGTCCAGGGGTTCTAATCATCACTCGAGCCCAAGACTACTTAGAGGGCAGACTCCCTCTAATAGTAGTCATGGCATTCCTTCACTCTTTCAGTCCAGTGCTGGGGCGAGAGAATATCCTAACCCTAGGGATCAATCATCCAACCAAGGTCAAGGTCAAGTAGTCTTAGCCGCCCAAGGTCAAAGGTCTAGTCGTCATAGCAACCTGAGTCGTCCATCCAAGTTAAGTGGTGATTCTATCCTGCAGGTCTCCTTGCATGGCCAAGTTGTGCAACCTCCGAGTAATGGGTATGCTCTAACCCAATTCAACTGGGGTGAGCCTACAAGCCGACAATCGGTACATCAAATTCAGCACATTCCTCAAGCTCAATCCTTGAGGCAACCCTCTACATGGGCCCAACAACCGGTTCATACGAGTCACATACCACAAAATCAGGTTCAACAGACCATACAACCGAGCCAGCTCACAGCTACAACGACAGCTCAATTTGCTTGTATGAAACACCTTCAAGACTCTTTAAAGAAAATGGGAATATGGGATTTCTCAACTCCTAAGGGTTATGTACAAGAAATTCTAGGAAACCTAAAATATCTACAAGTGGGGTTTGTGATGCCACAGTTCAGAAATATATTTTCAAGGAAAGATGGTCCTGAGGCACACATCAATGCCTACTTATTGATGGTCCACACACTGCGAGACCAACCCAATCAACTTAAGAACCCTTGATGGGGCACCAAAGATTCATGAAGGATAACCCTCAAGCAACTCCTGACGAAATGTTCAGGCAATTTTCCTACTGTTATAACGGATGAAGGCCAAGACCTTTGGTGAGTTAGCTTCCACCAGACAGAAGTCGGGCGAGTTTCCTTGCCTGTTTATATCCAGATTTAGAGAGGTCGCTATGCGAGTCATTGAAACTCCATTCCCTGAAGATGCACAGGTAAGTATAGCATTAGAGAATATGACTCCATAATATGTCACATTCTTCAGTGTGGGGGCAGTCCCTTATTCATTTGATGATATACTTGAAAGAGTATCACGATATGAGCGAGCCTAGGAAGATAAAGCCGCAGCCGAAAAACCCTCTCAAGAAGGAGAAGTGAACATGATCAACAAAAACAACCCTTCCGCAAACCATTCACAAGAAAAGACTAAAATTCATTCTACCACATGGAGAATGCAGACTTCGACACCTAAAGAATTCACTCCCATTGATGAGCCTATGACCGATGTCATGAAGAAATTGCTTAAGGCAAGGCTCATAAAATTACCGACAACAGCCAAGATTCCTCCTTTCTATGGAGGCGATACATCTCGATGGTGCAATTGGCATCAAAACTATGCCCAGAACACTGAGGAATGTCAAGCTTTCAAACATAGAGTTCAAGATCTCATCAATAACGGCATGATAAGTGTCGAAAAGGAAGATGTTGACAGCAAAGAAGTATCAGAAACTCTATATGTCCCGACAAAGGATACTGATGTCAACCTGATTAACTCAGGAGAATCACAAGTTATGACCAAACCTGAAGTACATCCACAAAGGCCTTGGAGCATAAGTAGAAATCAACTGGAAGTCCAGTAGATGAAGAACAAAACAAACATAACATCACCCAGGAGTTAATGACTAAGGATACCCAAGATCAAAGCAATGAGGATGACCTTAGCTCCAAGCCCACAACCGAAGAAAGGGGTATCGCATTTGGAATTCCACTTCAAGATACACTTCCAAAAGTGGTACAAGAAATCCCCATCATTAAGAGCCACACTAGGGCATATGAACCCTTCAACCCGTACTTCCAAGTTAATACAATAAATGGTTCATACATATGTGGAAATGAATCAAACTCACAAGAGAAATATGAACTCGCGCATAAGCTCAACCAAGGTTTTGAAGCTATGGATTCCCAATCCCATGATGACAAGAAAAACCTTAATTCTGAGACAATAACTCTTGAGGGGGCAAATGAGCAAGTGCTAAAAGGAAGCCCTTCACCTCAAAACCTTGATGACCCACCTAAGTGGGATCAATATGATGAGGACGACGTGTTAGAAATTGATGTAATCCAGATCAACGAGAAGGGATCATCTTCCAAACAAAGGGTCAACACCCCAAAGTCTCCCAATACGCTTCCAAACAAGGGGCCAACATCTCAAATATCAAAAGAAGTCGAACCTTTGGAAATTCTAAGGGGCCCACCTAGGCTACCTTCACCAGACTTCTTCTCTAACCCACCTATATGGGATGAGGAGCCAAGCTTAGAAGATTTAACCGAGTCACCTCTCGAGGTGAACCCAATTATAGATGATGGAGAAGCAAAGAGCTCAAATTTGACTATTCTCAAAGATTTGACATCTTCACTAAAGTTGATAGAGCTCGAACCTTTGAAAATTCTAAGGGGCCCACCTGGGCCACCTTCACAAGATTTCTTGAATGATCCACCAATCTGGGATCAAGAATTTGATATTGAAAATTAGACCATGTTACCTCATCAAGAGGCAGGCTCTCTAAAATTCATTAACGACATACGCACAACTTCAATAACTGGAGCACCACTATGTCAAGAGATTTCATCCTGTGAAGAACAAGTTCCCAACTGAACAGAAACCCCTATAAGGGAAACCCCATCAAAATATTCAATAGGGGCAAACTCCTCTCATGAAGAGGATATAATAGGGGCAATTGATGAGATTGAACTCTTGTTTGTTAATTCCCAACACGTCAGAAGGCCATTTAATATAATAGGGGCAACTAATGAGATTGAACCCTTCTTCGTTGACTCCCAACATGTCATAAGGCCATCTAATATCAACTCAACCACTCCTCTTGTGCGAGAGTCTCACCTAAGCTCGAGCACTGAAAAGGAGCCTACCATGGAGTTAACCTCTGAAAAGCATTTCGAAATTTGAAATGAAAAAGAAAATCGAAAAGGAGTTGGGTGATCACTCATCCCTTGCAAATAGCCAAATGAGGCATTCATGTCTCACACTTCAAAAGGCATTAACGGCTAATGTGTAACATAAAGTACTCCATTAACGGGAAAACCTTGATGAGCCTATCCATCCATACATAAGACTGAAAGATTAAGAAACTGAGAGTGATTTTTAGTCTCAAAATCCAGGTTCAAGTGGAGCAGTTTAAAGGAAACGTTCAAACAGAGATTCAACAACTATTATCAAAGAGATTTTCGATACCAACCTTGATCAAGGGAAATGAGAAGAAGATCGATATTGGAACCACCCTGCCACTTGGAGGAGAGAAAGATGATCGAATTCTTACATGATCTTAAGGCGAATTACTAAAAAAAAGGGGCACCTCTGACTCTTCTTCCTCCTCCCCCTCTTCCGTTGTCATTGTTTTCTTCAAAAAAAAAAAATCCGCTGGGTTGAAAATCCGAAAGGAACCCCAAGCGTTGGAAAAAAGGCTGCCGGGCTGAACACCCAAAAAGGACCCAAGCGCTGGGCTAAAAAATCGAAAGAACCCCAAGCATTGGAAAAAAGGCTATTGGGCTGAACACCCGAAAGGGACTCTGGGGTGATGAAAAAGAAGAATTTCTCTCCTTCCTTCTTTAAACATCTTCTCTTCCTTCTTCCCGAGTCAAAATGGTGTCAAGAAAAAAATCAATGAGCATTAGCCTTATTGAACATTGTTAAGGTCCTTGATCATTTGGAGCTTCAAAAGGTGAATGGTGGAGGAATGAAATCAAAAATCCAAAGAGATTCTGAACACCAAGTGGCAATATCCTATATTTTCGAAACTATGTTTTGCTCGAAAGCTTCAAAGAACTCTCATTTGAATTGAAATGCAAGAGCTGAGGTTGGAAGACAAATAAATACTTTATGAGTCCTCGTCTCAAAGATTCAAGCAGGACCCGATACGCTTACATAGGGTCCACCAAAAGGGTCACAAGTGGTTAAACTGTAAGACCTATATTAAAAGAAAACCACCCCTCAACAGGGGCAGCAAAAAAATAATAGTAATAATAATGAAAATAATAAAAACTCCACGGTCGTATGAGTATAACGGCCGACTACATCGTCCATCGCTACATGATGTTAAACTACATAGAGGGCTCTATGGTTGCAGGAGTTAAAACTGCTAACCAAAATTTGTTTTTCAAAATATCGTTGTCTTTTCAAAATTTTCACTATATGTCTTGTGTTTTCAAAAACTTTAATTTCTTTGTTAAAATCGTAACATGTCATTGCTCTGGGTTCTATTTCGATTCTCTCATTCTTTTCAAAATCTCTAAAACATCTTCTAAAACGAAGGAGCTTGGACACACGTAAATGATGATTTACCGTGTTATCGCCTCATCTCTTCGTCTCTCTCTCTTCAGAATTTGCCAGACAAGCCTTTTTCTCAGACAAGCCTTTTCCTAAATAGGAAATACCTATAGAAAGCCTTAGGAAACCCTAACGAAATAAAAGGAAATATCAAGTTTAAGAATTTGAAATTGTGAAAACCCCTTAAGTTAAGTGGCATGGCCAGAAAATACAACTCGAGTTTCAAGCTTGTGTAACTCATTGACATCTCACGTCGAATATCCTAGGAAAAAAAATGCCCTAGGTGGGTGAGCTCGGTGAGTGCAATGACTTGGAGGGATTAGTTAGTGTGCCCTCTGACTACGTGACCTCAGAAAGAAATTTAAAATGTATGCATTATTTTTGACGTTCACCTGCCCCTTGAAGTATAGGGAGCGTCAAAGAGTGTTTACTTCTTTACCACTCGCCTATCCCTCGAAGGATAGGGAGTGCCAAAGAGGGGCAACTGTAGACACCCCATTTTAAAATTAGCAAATTCCATGGTTTTCCTGAATCCATAAAACCACACTATTTCCCCTAAACCATAGACCACCAGAATCCATGGTCTCATCCTATGATCCACACCTACCAAATCCCCAGTTTTTAGTAGTTATCCATTCTACACCTTGCAAATCCCCAGCTTTTAGTAGTTATCCATTTCACACCTAGCAAATCACGATGTTTTCGTAGTTATCTATTCTACATCCCTATTAGGTCTCTAAGAAAAATAAAACTCAGGTCCTTTTTTTAGGAAGGAGGTGGCACGTGGGAGACTAGGGACACCTCTTAAAAAGGTGGGACGTGTAGGTTAAAAGGAGGGAATTGGGATGTGGGAGGCTAGAAGTTAGAGAGAGAGCCTAAAGAAAGAAAAACCTAACCTAAGAAACCTTAGTTTTAAGCTATCTTTACATCAGAAAAAACCATTCAACCAGGCTAAGGCCTGATCAACACTTGGAGAAAAAGAGACAAAGAGGACACCGGTTCTAATACGGGCAAGCCCTTGAAGGCTAGGGAGTCCCGACTCTAAGTCTTCGGTCTGTTCTCGGGCTTCATCGTATGGCAGTTCTTGATCAGATGGTCTGGCTTGCCACACCGATAACATGTCCCCGACTTCTTGTAGCACTCAACCGAAGAGTGGTTATTTAATCCACAGTATGAGCAAGACGGGCGATAGTTATCCCTCACATCTCCCGAGAAGGTCTTTTGGATTTCACATGGCCTTGAGTAGGCCATCCCCTAAAGGCTCTTCTAGGAGGCGGTCAAGTCTTCCTCTCAAAGCCTCCAGACGGAGCGGACCTTACTCTCCCTTCCTTCCTCAATCGGAACTCTTCAATATCTCTCTCAAACCTCATGGTTATGTCTACTAACGGGGAGAATTTCTTAAGATTGACTAATATTATTCTCCCTCGGATATGTAGCCTGAGGCCCCTCTCAAACTTGCTCGCCTTACATGCCTCTGTAAATTTAACTACATATTGTTCCATTGATAGTCTCCTTCACTACAACTCAATAAATTCCACTTCTTTTCTTTCTCGGACTGAATCAAGGAAGTACTTCTCATTAAATGCCACTAAAAAACTTTCCCAGGTTACCACAGTCCCTGTCTCCTCCCAAGATTGTCTCACTGAACTCCACCATTGCTCGGCATCCCCTTCTAATATAAAGGTCCCCAGACTCACTTTCTGCTCATCAGAATAATGCAACACTTCAAAAATATTTTCTACTTGCCTCCTTCATTTTTCAGCCTTTTCCAATCCTTCGTGTCCCGAGAATGCTGGAGGTGTAAGTCTCCTAAACCTCTCAATCAACCCACTGTCACCTTAGTTTGGGGTGGAGGCAGTCGGGGCTGGCATATAATCCTTCATCATTTGAGTCATGGCCCCGAGCGTCTTGAAAAACTCCCCGAAGGCCTCCGTATTCCCATACTCAAGCTCAAGTTTGAGTCCTCGTCATCTCAACATATAACAAGAACACCCAGTTACTTGCTATTCAAAACCACCCTAAGGACACTTCTAAGATTCTCTAGGACAAGAATCCTATCATGGCTACTTTTATACCATAAATTGTCACAACTGCGTCTCCTGCCCCCTTGTCGTACATGCTAGAGGGCAACAGCGTGAAGGACCGCGACCAAAGGTAGCGAATGGCACTCAAGTAGGAGTGCGCTCAGCGCTTTTGAAAAGATTGAATCAAAGCAAACCACGAAAGAAAACAAAACTCCAAACACAACCATCAAAACCTGAGCAAACTAAAACCAAAATATATATATATATATACAAGACCTCCAAAGTTATTACAAATATATCCAAGGCACTAAAGGCCCAACAACAAATACATAACACCAAAACAAAATAACTATATGACCAAACTTCCATCTAAAACCTACAATAAAAAAAGAAGCTTCTTCGCCAAATTCGAGGCCCCAACCATCAGCCGCGATTGCCCAACTGTCCGTCCTCAAACCGCCAGTTATCACTCTACATTGAAGACAGTCAAGGGATGAGCTATAAAGCCCAATAAGTAGATCAAAGCGCCAAGCATTCCTGCCATTACAATGTTATTCATAACTGTCCCCAAGATTCATGCAGGTTTTACAATATGGAGGTCATGCATCACAGTTCTTTTTATTAGTAATGTGTCGTGAGTAATTTCTTTCATGATAGAGCAAGCACAAATCAGATACTTGATATCACATGAGCTAACAGTTTATCAAATATTTCCATAATAAATCAATAATTCAAGCAAACATATAATGACTGCAGGCAATCCTAATATCACCCATTCCCAAAGTAGAAACCCTATCAATCTGACCAAGCCAATCCTATTGCTAAGGACTTCTAACATTACTCAAGAGGGAAGACAATGATAAATGGATGGCCGATTTCATAATATCTTCACACACACACACAATCCCCAGCACGCTTTGGGGCTTTTGATAGGCGATGGCCTTGTAAGACACGACCCTCATTTACTCTCTAACTGGAGGGCGTTACGCCACCAATGGATGACACATTGCATAACATCACTTATACATATATTGGGGGGCATGACCCACTCATATGGCTCACATCCTAACTCCCTTCCTATCATCGGGAGTCAGGGAAAGATCTCAATTGCCGACATAACTTTCTTATCATATCATATCACATTCTTATCTTACCATATCATACTACCAATGGATAACCCATTGCATAGTGCTTCATATCACCTCTGTGGCATGTCTTATTATAACCATATGAAGAGTCTCAAGTTTCTCTGAAGAGACCAATGTCCATTAATTGATATGAATATACGAACTTGTCTTTTATAGACAAATTACAGATGACGCGAATAGAAACTAAATCATAGACACCTAAACTATTCCCAGACTTACCATAAAATACATGATACAATATCCTACCCTTCTCATATTTATTGATTACAATATACACGTTCTATATTAACCGGATATACAATATATACTGTCCTTTCATAAGGTGCAACAAGGCCATTTCTGTCCACCGCCCTTCTCATGGAGCCGTACGTGGACGTTACCGCTCATACAGCACTTACTTAGCCAACCCTGGGCAAGTCTTTTAGCATACACTTGTTCTAGGTTGCCTTGTGCCTTTAAGAAGGCCTAGATTGTAAATACTAATAGATAGAGCCTAGGCCTTCCATAAACTTTTTCCTTAGTGGGTTTAGCCAAATATTATACTCAAATTATATTGAATATTATTTGGTTGACAAAATTTTAGAAGTTCATTTTTTTTTTAACATTAACTGTTAATAGTGGGTTAGCAATTTTTTAAACCATTATAGTTTTTTTGAAAGGGTAAGCATCGGTAGGAATGGAAACTGTGAGACCAGTAGCTAAGTCACGGGTGGTTCTACCACCTTGAACTCAAACCCCATTCCTTAGAAAAACACAACTTTGTTGTCAAAAGCAACGAAGATCACGTCTTTTTCTGCTTCAAGGATGGATTAGAGGTAGATGTGATTGCCAACACGATATGAAAGTTGGGTATAAATTGAGGAGCATCTGTAGCAAATTCAAGATGTTGGGTGATGGCAATATTTTGCTATGTTCTGGCATGACTCTTAAAATGCAATGTACTAAAATGTATAGCAAAGTGACCTCAAAAAATCCACATGTTAGTGGATTAGTAACAAGTTAATTACTTGTGGATATTCAAGAATCACCGATCAATTCATCACTAATTCAATGCGATGATGGGCATTCTTCAGCCGGCCTATTAATGAGTTGATTTTGGAACTAACTCAATCAAATCAGCTTTCAAACTATTTTTCCTAGATCTTAGGCCTCCTTACTGAAATTATCCCTAAAGTTGGGAAGATTAAATTCTCTCATAAGGTTCAAATTCTTCTCGGTCCTAACATGGGGTAAGGTCCTTACTGCTAATAGGATTAGGAGGTGGGCTATGGTCATAAACCCATATATACTTATTGTGTAAAAACAATGACAATATAGTCCACTTGTTTTTGCATTATGACTTTGCTTGAGCTTATGACTTTGGTTATTCAATTTGGTGGATATTCAATGGGTGTTATCTTTTTCCTTCTTCTTCTTTTTTGATAGAAATCAGAGATTATATTAAAGATCTAAAGAGAGATTACAGAGTCAGAGACCAAAGTCTCAGATAAAAAGGTACCCCCTTTCGCAATAAAATCTGCCAGCCCATTAGCTTCCCTATAAACATGCACAAAGGATAACACAAATGAACTATAAATGTCCCAAATTTGTAGCAGCACTGATCTCAACTCCCAAGGAGACTTCTGCTTCCTATTGCACCAATTGATGACGTTTAAATAATCCCCTTCAATGATACAGTAATGACCCAGATTTCTAGCCACCAAAAATTTTAAACCATGAAAAAGTGCATAAAACTATGCGTAATTAACAGTTCTTTCACTAAAAGGACCAGCATAAGTAAAGATAATATTACCATTCCAGTCTCTAACCACACCTCCAAAGTTGAGCTTAAAAACCCCCATCAAAGGCACAACCCATCTTCCTTGAGGCCTGCATTTAATGAAACCCATCTGAAAAAGATTTGGCAGATTTCTCCTCACATCCACTTCTGAAATGTCATGTCCTCCTTTTGTCACAGAAAGATAAAGCCAAATTGAATGCAAAATCTTGTCCATAATTTTCTCAAAATGCTAACTTGTCCCATCAAAAGTTCTTCTATTCCTCTCCTTCCACAAGATCACGCCTCTCGTGATTTGCCATATTATCAAACCTAACTGAGGTAAAGAAGGAAGTGACAAATTTGAAAGTAGACCCTCAACCTTCGACAGCATAACCATTGCAACCCCAAGCTAACAAAAAAACCAACTCCAAATTCTAGAAGTGAATGGATAGTGGAGAAATAAATGAGCACCTGTTTCACCGTCATCCTTACATAACAAATAGACATTTGGCAAGATCTTTCCCCTCTTGATGAGATTATCAACTGTCAGAACCTTGTTTTGAACTGCTAGCCATAGAAAATCTTGAACTTTAAGAGGTAAAGGCCATTTTCAGAACACAACTCCAGGAATGGTCCACCTCCATCGATCATGAAACAGTAATTGGTACATCAACTTAACCAAATAGTCTCCATCTTTGTCAATATCCCACACTACCTCATCAGCAGCATTGTGAGAAATATAAACTTCATTAAGTAGCATCAATAAGTCAGATAATTCAGCAAAGAGAGAGTCTGAAATCCAATTGTATGGAAGAATAATATTCCATAAAATCTTATTTTCCCTGCGTCCGAAATAGTCAAAGACGAACGCATTGGGATTGGCCATCCTCTGAAATACAAGAGGAAACATATGTTTCAAAGGTGAAGACGCTAACCATTTGTGATGCCAGAAAGAGATATTGTGTCCGTCTCCTAGAGACCACCGAATGTCCCTGTGAATGAGAGATCTACAATAATGAATAGATCTTTAACAATAAGACATCTCCCTAGTACCATTCCTCGATCCAACCCACATTCCAAACCTATCCACACCATACTTTACTGCGATCACTTTGTACCACAAATGGTCTTTGAAATTTAAGCTCCTCCACCACCACTTACATAGCAATGCCTAATTGACAAGTTTGACTCTCCTTATTCTTAGACCTCCTTCACTCTTGGGTGTGCACACCCTATCCCATCTTAGCAGATGAAATTTCATAGAATCTGTAGACGAACCCCACAGGAAGTTTCTCATTAAGGTTTCAATTTTCCTGACAACCGACGAGGGGATCTGCAATATAGACATCTGATAAATATGTAAATTTGACAGGCACGCCTTGATCAGGGTTATCCTGCCCCCCAATGAAAGGTATTTAAATTTCCACAGATCAAGCTTCACTTGAATCCGTTGGATGATTTTGTCCCAAACAGGGATCGGGAGTCGACCGTCCGAAATAGGCATCCCCAAACACGTGATGGGAAAGTTCTCCACTTTACACCCCAACACCTCTGCCATTTCCTGGACTAACGCATCACTGCAATTAATACCAATTATTGTTGTTTTATCAAAATTAACCTTCAGGCCTAAGACAACTTCACAACATCTCAAAAAGGTAGCAATATTGCTAACCAAGTCAACCTCCGCCTCACAGAACAACAAGGTATCATCTGCATATTGCAAATGGGAAATGCAGGGGCCTCCATTTGGCATTTGAAAACCCTTTAAATGACCACTCCTTTCAATATTTCTCACAAGGGAACTGAAACATTCTGCATAAATAGTAAATAAGAAAGGAGAAAGATGATCACCTTGACGAAGACCCCGGGATGCCTTGAAGAAGCCAGTAGGGCTGCCTTTGTATAGAATGGTAAAGTGTGTTGAGGATAGACATCCAAGATCCACTTTCTCCACAACTCCCCAAACCCCATATTCTTCATGATTTCAAGCAAAATCGTCCACTCCACCCTATCATAAGCCTTTTCTATATCCAGTTTAATAATCACCCCAACACTCACATTCAGAACTTTAGAATGAATACACTCTTGTGCTACCATTACACGATCTGAAATCAATCTATCCTTAATAAAAGCTGATTGGGGACCTGAAATAATGGCTGGTAACACCCCCTTTAAACATTCTGTCAGAACCTTCGCCACAATTTTATAAAGGCTAGTGAAAAGACTAATGAGTCTAATGTCGCTAAGAGTAGCAATGACTGACTTTTTAGGAATCAGTGCGATATAGGTGGGGTTAACCCTTCTAAGAAGTTCACATCTCCTAAGAAACCCCCTGGTCATTTCCAGTAGTTCACCACAAATCAAATTCCAAAACTTATGAAAGAAAATTAAAGGGAAGCTACCAAGACCAAGTGCCTTATCGCATGGCAACGCAAAAATCGTACTTTTTAATTCCTCCATAGAAACATCTCTTTCCAGGAAAAACCTTGAATCTGACGATAGAGCCTTAAACTCCACCCTAGTTAAACGAGGGATATGCTTCACCTCAAAGGTGAAAGCTTTTTTAAAGTGATTAACAATGGCATTAGACAATCCTTAGCATTGACCCCTTGAATCACCAAACCAGAGATGTCATTCTGACGGCATCTCGCATTTGTTGCGGTATGGAAAAACTTTGTATTAAGATCCCCCTCTTTCAACCATTTCACTCTAGACCTTTGTCTCCAATAAATTTATTTAGCTCTTCTAAGCTCCTGAAGCTCATTTATTTTAGAACTTCTCTCCAACATCAACTCTTGAGACCATTCTCATGAATTTTGCATAACTAGGTCACACTCCTCTATACTACGTAATACCTCCTCAACTTTCCCCTTAATAGAGTATATTTTTTCTTGTTTCCATGTTAACAGCTTATGCTTAATGTTTAGGAGTTTCTTATGAAGTTGGAAGTCTAAGGAACCAAAGGAAATAGTGTTCTCCCAAGAGCGTTTTATTACTTCAATGACTTCCTTCTCCTGTAGCCACCTAATTTCAAACCTAAAAGGCTTAGGGCCCCCCGAAACAGCTTTTGTGCTAAGCACAATGGGGATATGAACAGAGGACAGCCTAGGCAAGGGTTTGACAGAGGCCAACGAAAAGAATTCCGATCATTCAGCAGACACCAAAAACCTATCAATTTTGGATGCACTACCATTGGTCCAAGTAAATACTGTACCAGAGATCGGCAGATCTAACAGAGCATGGGACTCTATAAATTTGTTAAAGAGACGCATAGAATACGTAATAGCCCCACCATGACTACTCTCATCTGGCCATTGAATAAAGTTAAAATCCCCTCCCCCCCCCCAAAGCAAATCGGCTAAGCAAAATTAAGAATAAAATCTGACATTCTTTTAAAGCAAACTTTTATGGTCCATAAACATTCATCAATCCCAACTGAAAATCAGAATCTGGCCCCACAAAACCTACCACCAAAAAATTCCTTTTTCAAACAAAACTAAACGAGACCAAAACTAAACTAAACTAAACTAATCTGGCCCCATGACCTCACACTTCCTTGACACTAGATAAACTAGGACTTGGAAGTTTGGTTTTATGAAGGATTAGGACAGCAAGCTTAAATTTAGAGACCAAAAAACGAAACTTTTTTTCCTTTTGAGGTCGTTCAGACCTCATATATTCCAAGAGAGAATAAACATCAGAAAGGATTAGAGGAAGAAGAACCAAGTCCATCCCTACTCTTACAAAAAAAATGCTTCTTCCAAGGGCAAGGCTTCCTCCATGGCTTCATCAAAAGCGTCCTCCAAAGCCACCAATGAAGGAGAGGAGCTGATCTCAATAACCTGTTCATCACAGATGACGACACCAGTGGCAGCACCAGAGCGCAAGCCATGAGCCAGCAACCTTACAGACGACCTCGTACCCTTTATAGGACTTTTACCCTTCTTTTTCTTCTTGCCCTCTTCCTTTTGCAGGAGACTGACAAGGGTTGTCATTCCCAGCATCTTGACTCACCTTTTTGCTCACCTTCTTCTTCTCCAAAATATCTTTAAATACCACCCCAATTGGAACATCGAAGTCCATACCACTATCAAAGACGATAGAGGTAACAACAATCTCTGCTTTATCTTCCTGAGCCCCAACCATTAGATTCACAAGAGCAAACATGTCCTCTGGGATCACCCTCTCTCATGTCTTAACAGCCACCATATGAAGGAGCAAAGGTCTCTCCTCATTATAGATGACGTTAAGAGGAGAAGAGGTCTCAGCTTCCACCAAAGCTAAATCAGAGACTTGTAGCATGGAGTCCTTAACATGCTCCTTCGCTCACCATTCACCCCCACTCTAGGGGAATTCTCTCCATCCTCTAAAACCGCCTGTTGTTGAACCTCATCAACCAACACAATCACCAGAGGGTTGATTTTCGAGGGATCTACGGACGAGCGCTGAGAAGGTCGACCCTTGCTGGCTACATGCCTGTGCATCAATGGATACATCTTGCCTAGCACAACAAGCAGAAACAGGGGGGCCACTTCCGAGCGCAGATGATGTCCAGCTGAGACAACAATGGCGGTCAACAAAAACCAACAAAGTTTTTGAAAAGCCTCGTCCACCGCCTTCAAAGGAGTAGCCTGGAGCTTTGGAAAGGTTGATAGCTTTGGGAAAGAAGGACCCCCACCCAGTCGATTCAGCGAGCCAACCGGAGTACCTACAAGTCGCACCCCTTCATCATCACATGCCCTGTAACGTGGGCCGCTAATCGCACCTGCAGCGAGCCATCTTCGATTCCTGGGTTTTGCAAAAGTAAATCCGCAGTAGAGGATGGTGTACCTCAAGGTGCAAGGGGATGGCGTAGACCCTCACCATCCACATTCACCGAAAGCCTCGTCGAATTCTTCACGTTCAACGAAGGTCTCGACATATTTTTCGGGAACCGTCCCATAGGAATCCAGTGTTTTCTAATTTTTAAATTTTGAACTTCCTTCTTCCTTGCCCTGAAAAACCGAGGGTCTTTCTTCACCGGAGAGTTAGCTTTTTTCACCGGAAAAGATACACCGAAATTAAACCTCGGTTGATGTCTCCCCACCTTCTGCCATCCTTCATCGTCCACCAAAGGGGTCGTAGCAATCTTCCCCACCGATGGACCCACATTGATAACTTTGGGCTCAACAGAGACCTGAATGGAAAAAGTTTCTTGACCCACTTGCAACCTCAACTTTTTTGGAATGACTGCACCACACAGACTCCAAATGCGAATCCTGACACATTGTAAGTCAACTCCATCTAAAAATTCATTATCTATATCACAAAATTCCCCACACAGATTAGCTAGTTTACGAAAGTTGATCAACGACCAAGAATGGAAAGAGACACCTGACAATCTGATAGACTGATTTTCCTTCTGCAAATAAGAAACATGGAACGATGGCTTTCAAAGGTCAAGAGACAGAAGCCTACCTCTAACTCTCACAAAGCAATTTTTCAATGCCAAGACAGCATCGTCCTTATTTCGTAGAAAGAACACAACCTTGTTCTCTCCCATTATTCTAACCTTCGGAGCATAAGACAGACCCCAACCCCTTCTAGCCCAATCACTAAGACCAAAGATCTCATTTGAGGGTGGAGAAAAGGAGCCCACTACCGGAAAACTTGCGCCTGAAATTAAACCACCTGATAAATCATTCCTGATAGACACCATAGGTACCTGAATGTCGCCATCACCGCATTCTTCTTCCCCGCTCTCCATTTTCTCGGATCGATTAATCTATAACCCGAATAGAGTCCGAAATTCAAGTTTTGGATCCAAACCGATTAAATCATCAACGATACTCATATTTTGTGTCCCTAATCAATGCACACCCCCTCACTCACTCTCTCCCCCCAAACCCTAACCCTCTCTTCACCCTTCGTCTCCCTCCTCTCTCATCATCTCCGTGCTACTCCAACATTCTCTCTCTACATTCTCTCAAAATCCAGACCATTTATTCAATGGGTGTTATCAAAGGTCATTTGATAAGTTATTTGTTGGTTTCACCATTTGGAAAGATCGGACTCATTATATGGAGACAATTTTTGGTTGCTAACTTATAGCCCATAAGAAAGGAAATGAATAAAAGGAGGATTGAAGGTGTCATCACAAATCTTCAACAGCTCAAGGCTTGGCTAAAAGGAGGATTGAAGGTGTCATCACAAATCTTCAAGAACTCAGACATGGCTGATGTTGTGAAACGGATTAATGGGGTGAAAGTGTATTAAGGGATTTTAAGAAGCAGCTTGCATAAAGTGGTGTTCAGATTAAGATCGGTCTAAACCTAGAAAGCGGGTACGGGGGGAGGGGCTGAAAATTGTATCAAACTGAATTTTGATGGGTGCTCTTTGGTTATTGTTAGAGATCACACAAAGGGGCAATATTGCTTTACTTTTGTGGCCCTGGTGGTGTTACCATGGCAAACGAGGCTGAGCATAGGGCCCTCCTTCAAGGTCTAAGGTTGTGAGCGTGCAACTTGGAGCCTACATCCAATTATTCGTGAGATTAAGGACTAGGTGGATAGAAGAGAAATTCCCTACTGGGAGGCAAACGTTTGCGGCTGATGCTCTTGCCAAGGAAAAGATCTAAAAAAATAGTTGTTGGTCATTACCTTTTGATTCATTTGGTAATTCGTACAGCAATATTTTTGGACTGTGTTGGTCCCTAATTTGTATAGTCATCTTTCTGATGTAACTTTTATACATCGAATGAAATTATATAGTTAACACTGACATAAAAGAAAACAAATAATAATAATTCATTTCAATTGTGTTTCTAAGTGGCTAGATCTCTAGAATCAAAGATGCTATACTCTTTTTTATAAACTATATCGTTTCTAGATGCAGGCACGCTCAGACAAATATGCTACACTATAGATTAGGACCATTGATGGAGGAACCAGGCCAAAGATGGAGAATTGTAAGGTACAAGCCAAATTAACAGAAAACGTAGTTCTGGATTACAAGGAAGATACATGCCACAAAGGAAAGCTCAACCAAGGGAAGAGCAAAATCAAAGAGCCAGTTTGTTTTTTCTTTTTCAACAATATTCGATACTTCTATTGATATAAAGAAAAACTACCGACGAGCCTGTTTATCGATCGAAGTAAGTCGACCAGAAGATGGGGATCCCATATTTTGAAGAGGTAGGCGCATTGTTGAAATAACCACACGACTCTATAATCAAAGCAGGGTTTTGTGACCAGAAGTAGCCACCTTCAAATAAGACAACGAAAATTTTGGAGTTGGGCTAGCCATCCTTCAATATTATTCTCATTCTAAATGGTAATGAAGTATTCATATAGCATGCTAACTTCCTATCATCATTGTCTGAACTTTATCCCAAGTACTTAAAGTCAGCAACATGCTAGCTTCTTGTCATATTGTATTAAGACATTCGACCATGAGAATTGATTTTTCCAGTTTCCAACTCTACAAGCCTTGCCCAATTAGACCTGTTTAGAATCCTAAACTGGTTCAGATCTGATGCAGTTTTTCTCAGAGTGCACAGAAATGATAGTAACAAGAATCTGTATGCAAATGTGTGGCTGAAGATTTTTTTTTGGGTTTATCCAGATTTTAGCATTTGAATTCAATTGGAGGCCTCCAAAGCTTTGCCCTGGCCTCACCGATACCAACACATCCCCAATTCTGCCATTTGTTTATTCATAGCAGAGATGATATAATACCTGCATAGACTAAATGGAAGTTCCTACGATATCTCTCTCAAGGTATGACAGTAGTTCTTTAATTGTTAATCAGTTCCCTACCTTAGCATCAAAGCTAGTCATGATTTTCAACTTCCATGCCTCCAATGGTCATTAAAAGACCAAAACACCATTATCTTAGAAACAGCAGCATTGCTTGGGAGTTTCCTCAAAGAATGAGAGATGTTCCCACACACGCATGCACACACATGCATTATTGGCCACTAATTATTTACGAAAAAACCTATGTTCCCAAAAGAATCCTTGGTAACTAACTATTGTGTGCGCGGCACACAGATAGAAAGAGATGCATATGAAGTTCTAGTGCAGAACCAAGCACTGGAAATTACGCATGCCTAATGAATCAACGGCTTCTAATAGATGGAAATAAACCTCCCAACTTCCTTATCAGTGAGCATAATACAACCAAACATGATACAACACGAGTACAAAAGGAAGCTCTAAGCAAATAACAAATATGAACTTACTGATAGTTAACAATTCTGTGTTGGTAATGGAAAGCAACCACACAGAGGTAAAGGTAGAAGTCAGGCAGGGAACCCTTTGGGCATCATAAAGAAATGGGTGGCTTCTGTGAGACATCAAACCAAAAGTACAGAGATGTCCGAGCATATAACACTCGAACACTATGCAACACCAAAGACCCACTTGTTAGGACAGCCTTGGCTCCTCCCTCTATCCTTGTTCGAGCCACCGATACTCCATTTTGAACAGGTGAATAGGTACCTGCAGTGCTCACAATGGGGCACGAGAGGTGGTCCAATGGATGCTCTATACACTGGAGTATGCAACCTTCAACAGTTAGTCTCCCACTTCTATGAAGCAAACAACACCCAAGCTCTGATCTCACAGTGAGGTTGCTCACCTTGCAGGTTGATAGGAACTCTAATGCACTGTACATAAAAGAGGATGTCAATGAAATAAAGATGCTTATTATAGTTCTCCTTGGAAAAAGGGGGCAAAAGAGAAGGCCAACGAACCTGTCGGAGCCTCGGGATGAGACCAGAATGGTGTCATCGGGAAGATCGCCTCCACCCATCTAAAGGAAAACCACAATAATCAGGATCAGAGCGATGACAAAACAGTCTCTTGTTCTTTTCTTCTTTTTTTCCCCTTGCTCGATAGATATGGGGAAACATTGTCTTTAAATCAAGGTCATGGCGCTTCCGGTTGATTTTTCATTGTATTGGTAATCTTCCATCCAAAATCAGAAAAAATGACCTTATTTATTTTCTTGGGAGTGATATGATAATTTGAAAATATTGCCTAGTAGTCAAACCAGAGTTATAAAGATCACCGATCAGGATCAGGAATTGCCAATCTAGATCAGCATCGGAGGGTAACTGAGCTGATTCCCTTCTGGAATCCGGAATAAGCCTGATTCCTTAGGAATCCACCATTTTTGGGCAGATTTTTTTGTGGATCAATGGATTTTATTTCAATCCCCCATCTTTAGACTGATTCAATACTGGGGCAGATTTGAAACCCGCCATTTTGGGGGAATTTTTAGAATAAAAATTATAGTAACAATCCACCCAAAGAATAAATCAATTTTTCAAAGTAAATCAAGGCCAATTCTAACAATCTCATTTAAATCGATTTAATCAAACAGACTGAAAAACATCCTGATTCCCTTCTGGAATCGGGAATCAGCCTGATTCCTTAGGAATCCACCATTTTTGGGCAGATTTTTTGGTGGATCAATGGATTTTATTCCAATCCCCCATCTTTAGGCTGATTCAATACTTGGGCATATTTAAAACCCGCCATTTATGGGGGAATTTTTAGAATAAAAATGATAGTAACAATCCACCCAAAGAATAAATCAATTTTTCAAAGTACAAAAATTGAATCAAGGCCAATTCTAACAATCCCATTTAAATCGATTTAATCAAACAACCTGAAAAACAATCTTTCATCATTGTTTTTCAATCTATCGAAAAATTATCATCTTTCATTCTTTCTCCAAAATTGTATATTTAATTACTTGAGAGTGAAAAATGAATCAATCTGAATAAGAAAAACCAGATTGGACAATTTAAAAAAAAAAGATGGAAAACCAAGAGTTTTTCAATCTATTGACAAGTGATTTCTTTTTTTTTAATATTATTGACAAGTTTCCAACCATTTTCTGAAAAAAGAATGAAGAAAAACTTAAAGCCTATCATTTTTTTCAAAAAAGCAGGATTCAAAATGATTGAAAAACCAGGGTTTTCAAATATGTTGAAAAACAATTAAAGTATAAGTTTTTTATTGAAAAATATTTAAAAAATGATCGAAAAAACCAGTGTTTTTTTTCATATTTTTTTCAAATCATCTTTCGGAGCATTTGGAAGTTTTTTCACTCCTTTTGTTTTAAATGATCCTTCATTTTCTGTTTATTTTTCCCTTCATTTTCTGCTTGATTGCCGATTTGGGTCGATACGTATTGCTCAATCCAGACAGCTCAAGTGGGCGGCAGCCAATCCAGTTTTCAGAACACTGCATCAAATAACTCAACTAAAGGAGAGAGATTGGAACTTACTAAACAAAGGGGCTTCTTTATCTGAATATTTGTTGCAACATGCTCTTCTTCCCCAGCAGATATTAAAATGGTATCACCAGGCCTGAATGTCGGCACCAATCAGTTCCCCCACGCAACCATATCTCTCTCTCTCTCTCTCAC
>NW_006496564.1:1025482-1069342 GCF_000471905.2 Amborella trichopoda | reverse complement strand
TCATCATCAACATCATCAAATAATTGCATATCATCAAGTAATTCCTTTCTTTTCTTTTCTTTTTTCTCATCTTTTTTCAATCTATCCAAATATTCTCTAATCTCCTTTTTTATATCATCGGAGCTTGTGGGCATGCTCTTACATTTCCAGAAATTCCGCCTAAATGCTCTTTTTGTCGAAAAATACCACCAATATAAGTATTTCCACAGAGAAAGCATATCACACAATTTCTATCTTTTGGATTTTTTAGTTTAGCATATTTCCAAGCCGGATCCTTGTTACTAGAAGATTGGGAAGAAAACATTGCCCCAAAAATAAGTATAACAGTATTATTGTACAAGAAGGAATAAAAAGTTACCGACTCAGTGAAATAGTGCTTGATTTCTTTACGGCCTCTGAAATCCCCAATTTCTTATCACGAATTCACCTTAACATCCCCAAATCAACAATCAAAGGCATCATATGAACATCCAAATATCAAACAACCGCCAAATCAAAGATTTGGATGAAAAAAAATTTCGCCAATTTTTTTTTCCTTCGATTTGATGCAAAAAAAGCCACAAAAGTGGCTGGAAATCTTCTTTTAGGGGGTATAATAACCCCCAAACATTTTCCCTAAACTTTGGAACTACAAAAAGACCATTTTGCCCCTCCATGAGGGGGATGCGGTGCGATGCGGGATGCGACCTGATGCGGTGCATATGCGGCCGCATCTGTCAAAAGCGCATATGCGCCAGTTCGCGATGCGGATGCGAGCGCATCCCGCATGATGCAGCTGCATATGCGACGATGTGGCCTCATTTTAAAACACTGGTATAAAAGATTTTATCATCTAAAACAAAGGGTAGGCCAAAGTGCGCAATAATACACTGAGGAATTCTACCAACTCTTAAGTCGAGCTCAGGTTCCGAAAAGTGAAGAACAATTAGTAGCTAGATATGTTAGTGGGTTAAAACCTATGTCACAAGATGAGCTTGAATTACTACACCTATGCGACATGAATGAAGCCTACCAAATGGCCTAAAAGCTGAACAAAAACTGAAAAGGTTTTCTTGTCCATTGGAGCCAGGGAACCCATCAAAGGTTTCAAAAGGTAAAGTTAACATAGGCATCCCACAAAATTCTAGCTTCCAAAACCTCAAGTAGGGAACCAGCAGACTGCAACCACCTCAAAGGCTGCTCCAATAAACTCTTATAACAATTGTTTTTGGTGTGGAGAGATAGGCCATAAAGCTTTTGAATGTCCAAAGAAGAAACTACATCTTCCAGACCTATGGGAGAGGATGAAGAAGATGAAGTTAATGAACCTAAATTTGATGATGACAAGATGACGATTCTTCCCCTTGGAATGAGCTATGATACCAAATGATATATTCTGAGGCAAGAGGACTAAGAGATAGGACAAAATATAATATAACTTCACTCTTTTATTTCAATGAACAATAGGATACAACAATGTTTTATAAGAAGGGAAGGAACAAGGACGGAATCATTCAACCTCACGTGGGAATCACTCACCACTTAGAGAGGAATCACTCACTCTTAAAGAAAGCTCAAGAGAAGTCTCAATTCTAAGTTGTTGGACTGGTCCCCTTTAGGGGGTATTTATAAGCTGATTTTGGTACCCTAAATGTTGTCAAATCTTGGCCATTGATTACTTAGGCCAAATCCTAGCCACAGTGATTTAAAAAGCAGACCTAGGCGGCCGCCAAGGAGGTTCAGAAGGCCTGGGCGATAGGCGACCAAAATAGGCGGATATCCATGACCACCCGCCTAGGCAGCAGCAGCCCAAGGGTGGAAATGCCACTCGTTGAGGGCATTTTTTTGTCATTTTTTTAATACTAAAGTGGCAAAATAGTGGATTTTAGGTTCATTTGAAACCTAAAATCCATTAGAGCCTATTTTAGAGAGAGAAAAACCCAAAAAAATTAATTTTTTGTAATTTCCATAGGATCGAAGGGTTTCTCAAAGTTATGAATCATTGATCTAAGCATCACCTATTTCTATTAGATTTAATTTTGGATGTTTTATAAATCTATTAGAGGGTTTTTTAGAAGATTTTGAGTCCTTAGAAACATCTTAGAGGTGGAAGTTTGGATATCGAGCAATCAAAATTAGTGATTTTTTTTATTGCTTGTATAAGTTGTATTATTTTGAGATGTCTTCTTCGGGATCTAATCGAAATGATGATCCATGTTGGAAATATGGCTACAACCTGCCTTTGAATAAAAATTGTATAAGATGCAAGGTTTGTGAAAATGATACAAAAGGGGCATAAACCGGTTCAAGAAACATTCTTGCCGGTATAAGGGGGGATGTTGCCCTATGTAAAAATGTTCCTGATGTTGTTAACGATGAGATGAACAATTTTCCGAGTCTTGTAAAAATGAAAGAAGATGAGAGACATGCATCTATAGCATAGATTAAGAGGGTTCCGGTCAGTTATGATAATGATGACAGTGATGAAGACAGGGAGGGATATCAAGAGGTAGAACAACAACAATCCATGATTAGGGGGAAGGGAAAGGGAGTTGTAATTACTTCTGGGAGTTCGGGGCCTAAGAAGCCTCAAGTTAGAGGCCATATGGATTGTTTTTTGCCCCGGCCTGACCCTGAGGTTGCAAGAGAGAAAACAAAGAAGCCAACCATCATTAAAAATAGAATCAAGAAGGAAGAGAGAGATAGAGTTGTTTTTCATTTTGCTACATGGTTTTATGAGATGAGCATTCCTTTCAATATGGCTAGCTAAGTAGCTTCTACACCTTGGTAGAGGCAATTGGCCAATTTGGGCCTGGGATGAAACCCCCAACCCCATATGAGCTTTCAGAGCCTCTTTTGAAAAAGAGGTGAGTGTCATGAGGGATGTTGTTGAACTTCAGAAGGATGCATGGCCTTAGTATGGAGTTTCTATTATGATTGATGCTTGATGCTTGATGCTTGGAGTGATAGGAAGAGAAGATGTCAGATGAATTTGCTGGTGAATTGTCCTTTAGGGACTATTTTTTTGAGTTTTTTGAGGTCTATTGATGCCTCTGATCATAGCCATGATGCCCATTACATATTCCAAATTATGGAGAAGGTAATCAAGGAGGTTGGGGAGCAGCTTGTTATACAAGTTGTCACAAATAATGTTGCTCCTAATGTTGTTGCTGCTAATTTGTTGCGCATAGCTTACCCTAGAATCTTTTATACCCCATGTGCAGCACATTGTATAGACCTCATGCTTGAGGCTCTTGGCAGTCTGAGAGAAATTTTAGGTACAGTGAAGAAGGGAAAGTTAGTTACAAATTTCATTTATAGCCACACTCTCACCCTTAGCATGATGCATAGATTTACAAATAAGAACGAGATTGTGAGGCTTGGGGTCACGAGATTTGCGACTTGGTACTTATGCCTAGATAGCATTCATTCGAGGATAGTCCAGTTGAGGCAGATGTTTACCTCGGATGAGTGGAGAGCATGTAAGTAGTCCAAGGATCAGGTTGGGAAGAAGGTAAGAGATATTATCCTTTCTAAGGCTTTTTTGCGAGGGGTGAAAGGCTCTTAAGGTATTTTTTCCTCTTGACAAAGTCTTTCGCATGGTTGATAGTGACAAGGCTTCCATGGGCTAGGCCATGGAGAGATACAAGAGAGAAAAAGCCCAAAATTTAGATGATGATGAGAACCGTTATAAGCCTATTTGGGAGATTATTGATGAAAAGCGGGATAGGCAACTACATTGGCCATTCCATGCAACTGGTTATTATTTGAACCCAGCTTTTTTTTATGTAGATAGAGAAATACACACAGATGACACAATTATGACTGGATTTAATAAGTGTGTAGATATGCTAGTCCCTGATCCGGGTATCCAAGATAGTATGTGTTGATGAGCTGATAAATTACAAATGCGCATTAAAGTCTTTTGAGAGTCCATTGAAGATGAGGCAGAGGACCAAAATTGATCCAAGTAATAATATTCTTAAGTTCATCAAGTTTGAGTAATCAAATTTTATCTCTATAATTCTATTATTTGTTTATTCTATATCTTTGCAGCCAATTGGTGGAGCTAACATGCCAAATTTACAAAAGTTGGTCATTCAGATCTTAAACCTAACCACTACCTCGTCTGGTTGTGAGTGGAATTGGAGTACTTATGAGATGGAAATTTGTATTAGTAATTTAGTACTTTAGCAGTTATTAGTTTCGTAGTATTACTATTATATATTTAATTATTTATATTAATTAGTTTCATTTATTTTGTTAGATTCATACAAAGAAAAGGAACAAACATGAATCAAAGAGGCTCAATGACCTAGTTTATGTCAAGTATAGTTGATTCTTGAAAGACACATTTGCTAAGAGAGACCCCCTCAGATCAAAAAATACGGACAATGCTATGGAGTGGTTGGTTGATAATGATGAGGTCAAGGGGCATGAAAGATTGACATGGGACATGGTCATGGATGCCTCAAGGACATCAGCTGACCCACCTAGGGCCATAGGTCTTCTTCACAAAGGACGAGAGTGGAGGAAGAGGAGGAAGCATAGGCAAATTCATAAGAGATAGAGGAGGACGACCATTATGTCAAGAAAGGAGATGATGACGATGATAATGGCATCGACTCCGATGCATATGATGTAAATGTAGAGATGCAGATGCAGCTGACCCTACTTTTCTTTATGATGAATAATGATAGAAGATTCGTTTGAGTCTTTAAGTATTTCTTTCCTTTTTGTTTTCCTCCTATTGGTTGTGTATTGTGGATTTGTGGTTCCACTGGTTTGGTAATTTTAGTAATCTAGTTAGTAAATTTTAAGTTTTAACTATGTGTGGACTATCAAACTATGGATAATTAGATATAGACTTATGGTTATGGTCTTATGGAGTATGGAGGAGTGTGTGCTATATGTTGTGTACTATACTTTGATGCGCCCTAAATCCCTAATTCTTATGTTTTATACATATTATTAAACTACAGAGACATTTTTCTTTCTACTGGGCTGCCCAAGTTTTGGGCACCCGAGAGCCTGGCCCCCCAGGCCGCCTAAGACCCACCTAATGCTTTTTGAAACACTGCGTAGCCATTGATTTGGAAAATATTTCCAGAGAGTGGTTATCAAGAAATTTCTAGAGAAGTTTCCTAGCTACTTAAACAAAAAAAAATTGTTGGATATTTCTAGAAGTTTCCTAGAAATTTCCTGGGATAATAATTTAACTTTGTTCTAGGTTTCTTTGGAACCTTTAAGAATCCTTCTTCTAGATTTAGGGATGCATCGGCCTTCAAAACAAAATATGGACTCTATGAGTGGTTAGTAATGCCATTCGGGTTGTCGAACACTCCTAACACATTTATGAGGCTAATGGTACAAGTCATGCACCCCTTATGGGAAAATTTCTGGTTGTATATTTTGATGACATCTTGATCTATAGCAAGAATGAAGAATCCCATAAGGAACACCTAAGAAAGGTCTTTCAAGCCTTATGAGGAGTAAAATTATGTCAATTTGAAGAAGTGCTCTTTTATGATAGATCGTGTGGTCTTTTTAGCTACATAGTACCGCTAAAGGATTCATGTAGATCAAGATAAAGTTAAAGCCATTGTGGAGTGGCCAACACCAAAATCTCTATTCGAAGTACGAAGTTTCCATGGGCTAGCCACCTTCTACCGCCGGTTCATCAGGAATTTCACTCTATTATTGCACCAGTCACTGCTTGCATGAAACAAGGGGAGTTTCAATGGGATCAAGCTGCTGAAGAAAGTTTTAGAATCCAAAAGCAAAACATGATTGAGGCTCTAGTGATGGCTCTTCCACACTTCGCTAAAGTTTTTGAGCTTGAATGTGATGCTTCACACAATGGAATTAGCGCAGTTCTTAGTCAAGAAGGCCACATGTATCCTTCTTCAATGAAAGCTCAATGTAGGCAAGGTATGATACTCGACTTATGATATTGAATTTTATGAGATCATCCAAGGACTTCATCATTGGAGGCATTATCTGATTCAAACAGAATTTACCTTATACTCGGATCACAAAGCTTCACATTATTTAAATTCATCAAAGAAGTTGAATTCCCTACATGCAAAATGGACAGCATATCCTCAAGAGTTTACCTTCACTATCTGCCATAGGTCGGGAGCTATGAACAAGGTCACTAATGCGTTTAGTCGAAGGGCCTATCTCCTTCAAACCTTCACTTATGTGGCAATTGGATTAGATAATTTATCCCAAAATTATGAAAATGACCCATATTTTCAAGAAATCCTAAAGAAATGCCAAACTCAAGGAACTTATCTGGATTTCATCCTTCATGAAGGCTTTTTATTCAAAGGAAATCACCAGAGTATTCCCTTAAAACTTAAAATAATTTTGAACTGCACAGTGGTGGTCTAGGGGGACATTTTGGTCAAAACAAGACCCAAGAGCTTGTACAAGAAAGGTGCTTTTGGACTAAATTAAAAGCGAATGTTCGAAGATTTCTTTTTTGAGAACTATTAACATTGTATTACTAAGACAGTAAAAATTTACAAGAGGAGTGGAACTGAAAGCACCCTCGTAGGGTGACAATCAGTAAAAAAAAAATACATTAGTCATCCATGGTAAGATAGGCTTATAAGAACGCCCACTTTACAAGATATACAGTCAGATATACAAAATAACGAACGAAGTTGTCACTTGCTCATAAGAAGTGGGCCCAATAGTATGGCTGAGGTCCTGAACAAAAAAGGAGTTGGACCTATCCTAGTTGTCAATGTCGAAGCTAACTCCCTCCATCGCCAGAAGATCTGCGAGAGCGTTGGACGTCCTCCAGGTATCCTCCATGAGACGTTCGTACCCCTACAGATATGAGTAATTTCATCAAAAATAGGTCACAGTTGCCAAGGTGGAGCGGACAAGCCTCTTGCCCAAGATATGGTGTTCAAGGAGTCTCCTTCCACGGTCGGAGATGTAACCCAGGAGGGATTGAGAAATCGCAAGCCCAGAAGTAGGGCCATTGCTTCTGCATGTTGGGAATCAGAGGTCCCGAGGAACACAAAGAAAGTGAAGAGGACTTTTCGCTGGCAATCTCTGAAGACCCACCTTGCTCCTGAGGGGCCGAGATTGCCTAGAGAGCAGCCATCAAAGTTGAGCTTGATGCTGCCCTCTGGTGGTGATTGCCAATTACTAGCTCTTAAGGGTTTTGCCGATCTGTGACTGAGGATGTTTTCCCATTGAGAGAGAAGAGTATTTCTAGAAATACCCGAGAAAGTCTTGTGATTTGCCGCCCAGAAAGTGATCAGCAAGACAACCTTGTGAAAGAGAGCAGATGGTTGGAGCTGAATCCCATGGACAATTCTATTGTTCCTTTCTAGCCGTAGAGTCCAGATGGTGGCAGCCATTGTTGCCTTCCATAAGGATTTTCCAGCCAAAGGCCACTGTGCATCGAAGTTGAAACAGATCAAAGCCTTAACCGTGGGTGGAGTAACCCATTGGAAACCGAAAAGTAGAAGCACTTGGGACCAAAGTTTAAGGCAAAAACAACAATGAATGAATAGGTGGGGGTTGGTTTCCTCACACAAACAGAGAGAACATCTGTTGTAGATGGAGAGGCCTCTTTTTTGAAGTTGGTCAACTGTGAGGGGTCTTTGATAGCAGGCAATCCAGTTAAAGAACTGAATCTTAGGGGGGGCAATGGTGGACCAAACCTTAGACGAGATGGAGGTTGGGTTGAGAGGAAAGGTTAGGGGTTGGATGAGACTACTGTAGAAAGAGGTGACAAAAAAAGAGCTTAGGGGGAGAGGCTCCAGACATTGGTATCGCTCCCCAGGAGAGGGAGGAAATGCAAGGAGAGAGTAAACGAAAGTTGCTGGAACATAGCACTTTTGTCATCCAAGAGGTTTCTTCTAAAGGAGGGAGACCAGATTCTCCTTCTACCCGAGAGAGGCATCTCCTCGACAATGGTAGAGTTAAGGTTGGAGGTGAGAGAAGAGGGTTGGGAAGGTCTTGCATAGAGGAGATGTACCCAGCCAAAGATCGGTCCAAAACTTGACCCTAAGGCCTTCTCTGGCATGAAATCTTATGTGCTTTCTAAATCGTGGCAATGAAGATGCTTAACCCCAGACGGCCTGTGTTTTTGTATCCTTTCTGGTAACCAAGTTTCGTCTGAAAGTTTGTACTTGGAGAGTAACACCTGAGCCCAGAGAGAGCCTGGTTGGGAGGCTATTCGCCACCACCATTTGCCGAGGAGGGCTGTGTTTTGTTTTCTGAGGGACCTGATTCCTAAACCCCTTTGCTTTCTAGGAAGGCAGATGGAGTCCCAAGCAACGAGGTGGAATTTGGTCTTCTCTGCCTGTCTAGACCAAAGGAAATTTCGCATAAGATGTTCTATGCGGTTGGCCACTTGTGCTGGGATTTGGAAAAGGGACATGTAGTAAACCGGAGTATTTGCCAAAGTAGCTTTGATCAGAGTTGCTCTTCCTGCTGGAGAAAGGTATCTGCTTTTCCAAGAGGCAAGACGTCTCTCTACTTTATCCAGAACCTGAGACCAAAGTCTCTTTTTAGGTTTCCCCAGACCCAGGGGAAGGCCTAAGTAAGTGGAAGGGAGGTCTTCCACCTGACATTCCCAACCTGGGATGAGGGCCCCTACCTCAGCAATTGTCATGGCAACCCCCACCATTTTGGATTTCTGCATATTCACTTTGAATCCTGTAGCTTTCTCAAAGCACAGGATAAAGAGTTTGAGCGTCTCGATTTCCTTTCGAGAAGCGTTGAGGAAGACGAGGGTGTCATCTGCATATTGCAAATGTGACACCAATGGGTCGTGGTTACAAGTTTTGAAGCCGAAAGAAGCCCGGATTAGTAAAGGCGGGAAAGGGTTCTGGAGAAGACTTCCGCAGCAATGGCAAAAAGGAATGGGGAGAGAGGATCCCCTTGACAGAGTCCCCTGTGAGCTGGGAAGTACCCTTTCGGTGACCCATTGATGAGGATGGAGAGATGTGGATGAGAGTAACAACCTATCATCCAGTTCCTCCGTCGATCCCTGAACCCCATTCTCACCATGGTATGTTCCAAGATGGACCAGTCAACGTGGTCATAGGCTTTCTCCCAATCTATTTTGAAGATTAAGCCTGGTTTCTTAGCAAGATGCCTTGAGTGGAGGCACTCATTGGCCACCAGGACCCCATCCAGAATCTGTCTATTTTGAATGAAGGCTGATTGAGAAGGAGAGATGACTGTGGAGAGGACACGTTGAAGTCTAGAAGCAAGGACCTTAGCCAAAATTTTGCAGATTGAGTTCAGGAGGCTAATTGGTCTAAAGTCCTTGATTTCCTCTGCCCCTTCGACCTTAGGAACCAGGGCGATGAAGGTGGCATTAATGGCTTTATGGATAATACCCCTTTGGAAGAACTCCTCGAAAAAAACAAAGAAGTCAGAATGGAAAGTGTTCCAGAAGGTTTTGAAGGGTGCGATCAGGAAACCGTCTGGGCCAAGGGCTTTGATGGCATGAAGGATTTCAATCTCGGAGAAGGGTAGCTCTAACGAGGCTGCTAAATCTTCAAGGACGAGCAAGAAATCTAGGTCAGCCATTCTTGGCCTTGGGCCAGCAGGGGCAGTGTAAAGGTTTTGGAAGAACCCAATAATGGCCTACGCAATATCTACTGGTTGGACCAAAACCTGTTGTTAACTCTGAGCATCGAGATGGAGTTGTCCCTTTTGCGACAGTTGGCTATTCGGTGGAAGAAACTGGTGTTAAGGTCTCCCACTTTTAACCACTTGATCCTCGATCTCTGGAACCAGTAGATTTCTTCTTTTTTCAGGGTGGATAGGTAATCAAGTTTGGTTTGGATTTTGACGTTAAGTTCCTAAGTATCCAAAGCTCTGGTTTCTTCTAGATGGTCAAGGCGTTGAATGGGGTCAAGGCGAAGAGATTTAGTATGGGAAAAATTGCCAGGCAATGACTTACTCCAAGTTTTGAGGGAGGCTTTGAGAAGCTGATGTTTAGTCTGAAGTCTGTAGCCTGCTCTAGCCCTAACCGGAGGTGAAAAGGAAGCCCAACAAGTGGGTAGCAGAGAAAGAAGGGAAGCCTCTTCTAGCCAGGCTAGTTCGAACCTGAAAGGTTTAGGTCCTCTGTGAACAGCATTGGTATCCAACAAGATAGGGCAGTGGTCAGAGGTAGGTTTGGGTAAGGCCAAGGCAAGGGAACCCAGGAAAGATTCCTCCCAGTTAGTAGAGAAGAGGACACGGTCCAATTTTGAAAGGGAGGGATTTGGGGAGTGGTTAGAACAAGTAAAGCAACTGCCTCGGAGAGCGGTATCAATGAGTTTATTTCTAGCAATGAAATCAGCAAAGTCCCTCATGTCCTGGTTTATGGAGTAAGAAACGTTATGCTCATAGGACCATCTTGTCACGTTAAAGTCTCCTCCCAAAACCCACGAAGGGTGTGGGAGAGCTGCAACATGATGTAGTTCAGACCAGAAATTGTGTCTGAGCGAGGAAGAGTTGGGCCCATAGACAGCAGTGAATTTCCAAGGGAACCCGTCAGGGATGCTAGAAAGGAGGATGGTCACAAAGAATTCCCCCAAAAAAGAGGAGATAAGGGTGTGTTCCAACGGATTCCATAAAACCCAGATGCCTCCCGAAGCTCCATTCGCCAGTAGAGCAACCCACTGGGTAGGCTTCTTGCCCCAAATTTGGCGAATGAGCTGCACAGTGGGCTCTGGTAGTTTGGTTTCGACAAGGGCTAAGATGGTGGGAGAATGTTTGAGAGAAAGATCTTTGACGGCATTCTTTTTGGACTGTTGACCAAATCCCCTAATATTCCAAGTGATGAGCTTCATGATATAGAGGGAGAGGGGGGGAGGAGGCCAACTTGGAAGACCTCCTGGGGCAAGAAGTTAAAATAGCGAGAGGGGGATCCTGGAGAGGCTTGTCCTGAAAAGAGGGTAAAGAGAAAAGGCTGATGAGTTCTCTCTGTCCTTTGGATCTCACCTTGACCCTGCTTTGTCCATCGGCAGTAAGAAACTTGTGGGGCCGGTCCGTCGTGGTGGAATCCCATGATCCTATACATTTCCTTCATTTTTTCATCGATGTTAGTGTCCCTTGCATCTTCTGCTTCCCCCTCCCCAATGCAAGGGGGTGTGGGAGGGTTAGATGGCTGACTAAGATTATCAGGGAGGTCAGCAATAGGAGCCGACTGCCTGTTAGGACTGAAAGGGGGTAGAGGTTAGGGGGTAAAGAATGGAGGGGCTCAGGTGAAGGCACAGACACGGGGGGAGAGGGGCGCGCAGGGAGAGGCTCAGGCGCAAGGGTAAGAGTGGAGAAGAGGGGTTCCCGACTGGAAAGGGGGTTGGAGAGTGAAGGTGGCTAGGTAACAAAAGGCGGATACAACGGAGGGGAGGACTCCTAGTAAATGGAAGGGGATACATAGGGCCAATTGTAAGCTAAAGGGTACTCTGAGAGCTGAACGAGGGGGGGAGGCGAAATGAAAGAAGGGAGATGGGTAAACATCTGAACAGAGGAGAGGGTAGTGAGGAGAGAGGGGTGGGAAGATGGCCAAGTGAAATGGAGGGAGTTAACCTTGGTGAAGCAGACCAGGTGAGGAGTGTAGGAAAGGTAAGGAGTCAACATGGAGGAAATGTAGTTAGGGTCCGGGGGAGAAAGGTCCCAAGACTGGGTGGTCACGATGCCTTGGGGGAGACGGTTACTGTCCATAGAGAGAGGGAAAGGGTTGCCAGAAGGCAGCAAAGGAAAAAGGGACGGTGCGAGGATGTCAAAGAGGCAGAGGGGGTGGTAGGTGATGGAGAGAAGAGGGCGAAGATGGGGCAAGACCAAGGAAGAAGGAGGTGAGGAAGGCAGCGTCGGCGATGAGCCCTTATTCCTTGACTCCTGAAAAAGGATGGGGGGCAAAGATCCTCAGGTATCTTGTTGGACAAGCCAAGAGAATGAGGCGGGGATGGCAAAGGAACGAGGGGAGGGAAGGAGGGAGGAGACATTTCGCCAGAGAAAAAGGGTGGCGAAGACGGCTTTGGTGACTGATGGTCTGCAGGGGCACAAGAGGGTGACGAGTGGCAAGGAGCTACGATCGAGGGGAGCGAAGGTGGAAAAAGGTGGCCGGGGGGCGATCGAGGATGAGAAAGAGGAGCATGGTGGACAAGTGGGCAAGAGAAGTCGACTCCGTGCAGGTAAGGTCAGGCAGTGTCGGGAGATAGGTAAAGGCCGCGCACGACACGTGGCTTGGGGAGCGGTAGGGAGCTGACAGGTGGACGGGAGTTGAAGGGACGCGAGAAGGAAGAAGGGCCCAAGTCGGAAAACGGGCCAGGAGGGAGAGAAAGAGGGAGGAGATCGTTGCGGGCCTCCTTATCGGGTCGGTGGGAAAGAGTAAGTGAGGCGAGTGTGGACGGGCCAGTGGGAGCCTGGTTGCGACATGGCGGGTCAGAATGAGGTGGCGACTGAAACGGCTGGGTTGAAGACGGGAAGGGCAAGAGGTCTCAATGGCGGATCCTGGTGGCAGACGGATCAGGAGGCTTTCGTCATCTTCTTCTCAGCCGCTCCTTCTTGGAAACCAAAGTCCAGCAAGCAGACTGCTTATCCTGTACTGTTACGGGAGCAACTTGGTGAAGGAAGTGGGGAGAGGGAGGAGAGGCCCAAGACCAAGAAGTCGGGATAGGAAAGTAAAGGTCGTCAATCTCAATCCACAGAGTTTTGGGGATAAGACAGGGGTCTGAAACTTCCACCAGAACTTGAATTGAACCTAGTAGAAGGGTTTCAATTGAAATTCAGTGGATCGAAATGAGGGAACCACAGGCACTCGCAGGTCCCCAGAATGTGACAGGGGACCACACTAAAAGGGAATGCGGCTGAAGGTGATCCACACCCTTTGTTTACAAACAGACCCCTCTGAAGGTGACCAGGCCCTTAGGAGACAGCGGGCTCCATGGAAAGAGAAAGAATTGGAATTCTTTAGAGCAAGCTGGGCAAGATTCGAGGAAGGGAAGGAGAACAGAATATCGCCTTTAGCAAGGAGATTACAGGCGATATTTGAATCCCCCCAGTGTTTTTTAGCTGCTCTTTCAATCCCTCTAATGTTGTGTCGCCCAGGCTGGAACGAACCAACAAGGGCCACGAGGAGCTTGGGCTTAGACTTCGAAGTCTCAACTGGAGGGATGGAGATGCAGAAAGGGAGAAAAGGAGACCTAGTGGTTGCTGCAAGTGAAAGTTGCCGCTGCCGTTGAAGAGGCTGAGGGGGGGTGCTGGGATCAGAGACAGGCTTGGGGAAGGCAGCCACCTGAGAATAGGAGGGCTGAGAAGAGGGATGGGAGGAAGGATGCGAGGTAGAGGGCAAGGATCTAGAAAAAGGAAGGAGAGGCGGAGAGGGTGAGGAGGTTCTGGGGTAGAGATTGTAGATGTCGTTCCAACATCTGTGAGGAGGGAGAGGAGGGCGAGAGAGAGGAGGATGAGGGCAAGAGAGAGTTCAATTTTGGAAGATTTGTTGAAAGATGTGGGATCTGTTAGTGTGCAAAAGGATGCACACAAAATTTTGGTTTATACACCCCACTACCCATCCCTACAAAACCTTGGGTGAATGTTAATCTAGACTTTGTGGTATGGGACTTTCAAGAACAAGGCAAAACCTGGATTCTATATTAGTTGTTGATCGTTTTTCTAAGATGGCCCACTTCATACCCTGTAAAAATGTAACAGATGCTACTCGGACTTCCTTTCTTATTCTTTCGGGAAGTCATGAGTCTTCATAGGGACACACGGTTTGTTAGCCACTTTTGGAGAACATTATGGCAACTCATAGGCACTCAATTACAATTCAGTAGCGCCTATCACCCACAAACTTATGGGCAATAGAGGTCATCAATAGAACCTTAGGAAATCTCCTTCGAAGTCTTGCAGGAGATCGACCAGGGTCATGGGATTTTGTGCTTGCACAAGTTGAGTTCGCCTACAGCACTTCAAATTATCGTTCAACGGACAAAACACCATTTGAAATTGCAAATGGGTGAACGCCATTGCACATTTTGGATGTGATACCGATATCAAACCTTAGGCGTTTTAGTGCAAATGGCGTTGATCTGACTGGCCATTTGAAGTCGATGACAATGTTCATTGTAAGTTAGCTGAGGCATATGAACAATATAAGGCTGCTGCTAACAAAAGTTGTCACAAAGGAGTTTAATCAAGGGAATCCGGTTGTAGTACACCTCCGTCGAGAAAGGTTCCCAATGGGAAAATATCATAAAAACAAACACCAGAAGATAGGACCGTGTTCAATCTTGAAACACATTAGGGCAAATGCCTATCGCCTCGAGTTACCTAAAGGAATAGTGATCAGCCCAGTTTTCAGCATTATAGACTTTTTCAAATATCATGGAGAAGCTTATGCTATCAATTGGGACAAGGTCTGAGACAATATACCTATGGAGGAGAATGAGTGCATTCAGCATTACAGATTTATTCAAATATCATGGAGAAGCTTATGCTATCAAATGGGACAAGGTCTGAGACAATATACATATGGAAGAGAATGAATGCATTCTTAACACCATTTATACCCGAAATATAATGATCAGTAAAGGATAACTCACTCAATAAGTAGTGCAGTGGAAAGACAAACTTGAATCTGAAGACACGTAGCTACCAAAGGAGCAATTGAAAGAGACAAAATTGGAAATATGAAGGTCCGTAGTCGATAACTCGAGGATGAGTTATTTTGAAGGGCGGTGATTGATGCATCCCTAAATCTAGAAGAAGGATTCTTGAACCTTCCAACGAAACCTATAACAAAGTTTCTCTAAAAAAAAAAAAAAATATAACAAAGTTAAATTATTATCCCAAGAAATTTCTAAAATATCTCTCTTGAAATATCCAGCAATAAATTATTGTTTAAAAAATTATTTAAGAACCTTCTATAGAAATTTCTTGATAACCCCTCTCTAGAAATATCTACTAATCAATGACAAAAATTTAGTCCAACGAATCATGGCCAAGATTTGACAATCTGAGTACCAAAATTAGCCTATAAATACCCCCAAATATAAATACCCCTCAAAGGGTCGATTCCACAACTTAGAATTGAGACTTATCTTGAGCTTTCTTTGAGCGTCTCTAAGTGGTGAGTGGTGAGTGATTCCCACTTCAGGTTGAGTAATTCCCTCATTGTTTGTTCCCTTCTTATAAAAAACAAATCTATCTTTGTTTATTGAAATAAAAGAATGAAGTTATATTATATTGTGCCCTATCTCTTATTCCTCTTGACTTAGAATACATCAAGACAGAAGAAAAAAAAAAGCTAGAACAGCGACACTAACTCTGGTTCCTTTACAAAAACCAATAAACAAGGTTTCTAATATTTGTAACCCTAAGAAATGTCTGGTTCCTTTACAAAAACCAATAAACAAGGTTTCTAATGTCTGTAACCCTAAGAAATGGCGCTTGGAAGATGCAAGAATGAAACGCCCCGATACGTATAGCGTTGACAAGAGAGAGAAACTAGATGGTTTAGAGAGAGAAAGCGAGGTTAAGAGGAGCGAGAAAGCACCTGGAATAGGAGAGAGAAGGGCGAATATGTGCATTAGACAGCCATCATCTAAAGCATTTACAGGCGCCGAGGAGGAGGAACAATAAGCTCTCTTTCCCTTCGCCTGCTTCTCCTCCATCGTTGGGCTACCATCCACCGAACGCAGAGAGAGAGAAACACAAGGATTTACTCTGCAGTCTGCAGTCAAGAGAGGGAAGGTGACGGCCGCGATCTGCCGTGACCCATGAATGATCCAATATCTGAGCGCTCCTTCGCGACTTCCAGAATTATAATATGCTGAACAGATTCTATGCTCCGGCGGGTCTATTTCTCCTCTTGAGCCTTAAGTAAGACCCCATTTAAGAGCGTTTTTACACCCCAAATTTCGTAATGTTTCGTCTTCAATGTGACCAACCTCGTAAAAAGACGGGCGTGGTTTGTATTGGGTGTCGACTTTTAAAGTAAGGTACACTTTCAAGTTATGTGGAAAGATGCTTAGGTGCTAAAATTTAAATTTATTTTTAGAAAGGTATGATTATCTATTATCACCCCTGATCATGAAATTTACGATCTTTAAAATATGAAGATCTATGTAGATCTATAAACACTTGAAAATCAAGGACACATATGGTTATGATAATATGCTACAAGATATAAATTTTTATGACTTAAAATCTTTTTTTTTTATATCAATATATCTCATATCTTTAATGAAGGGTTTTCTGGCATCAGAACAATTTTTTTCGATTTTTGAGGTATTAATGTCTTACAAATTTTAAAAAAGAATTTAAAATTTCAAAAAAAGGATTTAAACTCGATGTGCCTGAAAATAAATAACCCTTAAATACGCACCATCCAATCTTAAGTTGGTATAATATAAATATCAACTCAAAATTTAGTTTTTTTATGGGTATTAATAAGGGGTCAATTCATCTTAAGTGATCTAGAACTTTGAGGAGAGATATCATGCCTCACATGATTTCTCAAAAGTTCTAGATCAACTTCCCAAGTATCATTATGGGGTTGGCGATCAAGGCATATCCTGGTGACCAACGGATTTGGATGATGAAGCAAATAGTGTCCAATTTATGTTATTATTGGACCAGATGCATATGGTGCCTTATTAAGCATATCTGCGAGGTTCCACCTCATTTTGATATAATTTGATGAGATTTGACATAGTTCGTATCAAACCCCTCTTTGACAGACAACAGATATAAACATATATCATATTGTATCCAAACTCCTTCAATATTGTGTGGAGAAACATATAGATGCCAAGAGAATATAAGTTCCAGAGTTGATCTCAAATGGAGATGGTCAACCTTCAAGATGTACAATGACTAGTTGTCAGGACTTTCAAGGCATATGGTGTCCTTGTATGGCAAGTCCCAACACTGTTACACCCCGTTATCATATTTAAAGTGTATCCTATGAATACATTAAAGGGCCGTTTGGATAACTGGAAATATATTGTCTGTGAAATATATTTCTGACATAATATATCACATGGAAATGGATTGTTATTGTTTGAGTAGTATTTAGATACAACTTGGGAAATACATGGCTAATGTTTGGTTATGTCTGGAAGAAATATGGGAAATGCATTACCAACATTTTACTAGCACTTGCCTATAAACTATCATTTATTTCTATTTTTTGTCACAAAATTTCACTAAAATACGGAATTAAAGTCATCATCAAATCATTCCAAAAAGATTTTCTAATAATAACATCATCACCATTCCAAAAAGATTTTCTAATGATAACTTATACCATTCTAAAGTCATCATCACACAACTTTTTACTTATTTTGCATGACTTTGGTACTTACATGGAATCACATGTCTTCTAACATGATTAGACTTCGGTTTCAACATGATAAGTCATTGGAATAATATGATTGGAATAACATGTTTTTATTGTGATAAACCTTATTTTTATTTATTTTTTTACATAAGTCTTTCAAATGTCTCCTATATAATTTCAAATAAGCAATAAATTTATGATACCAAATTAAAAATCTTTATGGTACAAGTTAAAAAATGGGAAGAAGTTTGATCAGTAAACTAGAAGGTTTGGTAATTGCAGTAGAAAATTTTGAGGTATTGGAGGAAACTAAAGAGGTATCTTATTTCAATTGACCTTTACTAATCTCTTATGAGGATTATATTGGGTGAAATTTTTTATTATACTTGTGTTGTTCAATTTCTTGTGTTAGGTGAAATTTTTTATAATAATTGTGTTGTGTAATTTCTCATTGATTAGATATGCTAAGGAGAATGAATACGTTAAGGAGAGAGGGAGAATGGAAAAAAATCCAGATGAGAGAGTAAAGGGACTTAAAAAAAAAAAAGGAAAAAGCCCAGATGAGCGGAAGGGGCTTAAAGATAAAAGGAGCTTAAAGATAAGAAAAAGAAAAAAGGAAGGGGCGTACAGAGAGAGAGCATCTTTTGCAAACTAGTTATTAGGGTTCAAGAGAGAGGGGACAGGTTTAAAGAGGGAGGGAGCAAACCGAGCAGGCGGGTTGGCATTTTATTAAGCTGGGATATGGTAGAGGGACGCACGCGAAAGATTTCTAAAGATTATTGAGATTTTTCACCTTTCACTGCGCGTAATGTGTTTCATGATTTTTGGGGAAATCTCGGGTAATATCTTTCAATTTCCTTACTATAAAGTGTACCCAAACGGTGGAAATGTCATATTTCCTCATAATCAATTGTCATGTAATAGATTTCTAGGTACCCAAACAGCCCCTAAGAGATCATATTCTTTGGTCTTATATTTTGTTAAAGAATTTATTCACCGAAAATAAGAAGAAATGAACTTAGAGCATGTACGTGGTTCTGCTATACACGAAGAATGAAGAAATACGGTTTTATTATCCCTTTTTCTGATAGCCTCCTTACAATTTATAAGTTGATGTGAAGATCCAAAAAATAAAGGAAACACCCAAGTACACGGTTTTCATAGAGTATGCCAGCTCTACACTGTATGCGAACTGTATACCATGTTAGCACTCCCCCTCAAGTCGGTCCAAATAGATTGAAAGCACCCAACTTGCCAAGAATCTATTTAGGCCTCTTTTTTTCAACAGCTTTGGTAAATATGTCTACAAGTTGATTTTCATTGTTGATATATGGAGCATGAATTATTTTAGCTTGAACTTTTTCCCTGACGAAATGACAGTCAACTTTGATATGTTTGGTTCTTTTATGAAAAACTGGATTGGAAGCGATGTGGATTGCAGCTTGATTGTCACAATACATTTTGATTGGAGAACCATACATAAAACCAAGTTCTTGGATGAGAGCTTTAAGTCATATAAGTTCACATGCAGTGGAAGCCATAAATCGATATTCTGCTTCAACACTAGAATGAGCCACAACATTTTGTTTCTTGCTTTTCCACGTAACAATATTTCCACCAACAAATGTGCAGAAACCAGTAGTCGATTTTCTATATGATGGATTCCATGACCAATCAGCATCACAATACCCAAGAATATCAACTTGACAATTTTTATGCATCCAAATCCATTACCAGGAGAACCCTTGAGGTATCTTATGATCTTCTCGACAGCTTCCATATGAGAAGTACGAGGAGCATGCATGAATTGGCTCACCATACTTACAACATAAGTTATATCTGGTCTTGTGATGGTTAAATATATTAATTTTCCTACCAACCGTTGATACCTTCCAATATCTTTAAGAAGTTGACCACCTTCAATAGTTAACTTAGAATTCATTACAATAGGAGTCTCACTAGGTTTAACTCCTAATTTGGCAGTTTCTTCCAAAAGGTCAAGAGTATATTTCCTTTGATAGAGAAAAATGGCATGTTTTGAATAAGTCACTTCAACTCCCAAAAAAAAATACTTTAATTTGCCCAAATCCTTTAGGTCGAATACATGGTGGAGGTAATTCTTAAGATGAGTAATATCTTGGGCATCATTCCCAGTGACAATGATATCATCGACATAAACAAGAACCACAACAGTTCCATTTTCCCCTTTTTCTATAACCATAGATGAATCTGCATTACATCTTTTAAAATTATATGTTTCCAAGGAAGAGTTTAACTTTGCGTACCGAGCCTTAGGGGATTGCTTTAAGCCATAAATAGCCTTTTTTAACTTGCACAACAGACTGGAATTTTTATGAGGATATCCTTGAGGAATTTTCATATAAACTTCTTCCCCAAGGTTGCCTTGCAGGAACGCATTTTTAACATCAATTTGATATAGAGGCCAATCATAATTAGAGGCGATTGATGAAGTTATTCATTTTAACAACAAGAACAAATGTCTCCTCATAATCTTCGTCGTAGGTTTGAGTGAACCCTTTAGGAACAAGTCGTGCCTTGTATCTCTCTATAGTTCTATTGCTGTTATATTTTATTTTATAAATCCATTTATTCCCAGCCACCTTTTTCCCTTTGGGTAATTCGACTAGTTCCCAAGTTTTATTTTTGTTGAGGGCCCAAAGCTCTTCTTCCATAGCCTTTTTCTTGGCATGGTAAGAAGAAGCCTCTTGAAAGCTGAGAGGTTCTTGAATGGCAGATATACAACAAAGTTACGAACTATATTCTTGAGAGACATTGGAATAATTAAAAAACTTTTGAATTGGGTAATTGGTGGAAACATTAAAAAAGTGAAAATCACGATACTTGGGAGTTGAACATTTCTTCGAGTACTACTGGGTCCCACTTGGGGATTAGATGGTAAGGGATTGGTTTCTTGAGGTTCTTCATCATTTCTAGCTTCCACCTCATTTTGAATGTTATGATTGAGTTTGTTCTCCACATAGTCTTCACCTGAAATCAAAGGCATCACATGATTCTCCCCCTGAACATTCCTTATACATGGGAACTTGGGGAAAGTAAGGTTCATTTTCTTAAAAAATAACATCATGGGAGATAATAACAGTTTTTGAAAAATTATCATAGCATTTATATGCCTTTTGAGTGGGACTATATCCAAAAAACATGCATTTCCTTGCCTTTGAACTTAATTTATCAGAATTTTGATTGTGAACATAACATGTACAACCAAATATCTTCAAGTGTGATAGAGAACTTTTCTTTCCCTTTAACATTTCAACTGTCATTTTTTCTTGCAAAAATTTATTTGGCCATCTATTTATGAGATAGCAAGCAGTTAAAACCGCATCACTCCAAAAACTTTTAGGGACATTGCTTTGGAACAAGAGAGACCTCGCAACTTCAAGTAAGTGTCTATTCTTGCGTTCGGCTATTTCACTTTGTTGGAGGTACGAACACAAGAGGTATGGTGAAGTATTTCATTCTCTTTGAAAAAAGTAGAAAAAAAATTGTTGGCATATTCAGTTCCATTATCAAACTGCAAAATCTTAATTTTAATGGCATACTGAGTTTCAATCATCTTAAAAAATTCTCTAAAGGTAAGAAACACTTGATTCTTAGAATGAAGTAAATAAACCCGAGTATGTCTAAAAAAATCATCAATAAAGGTCAAGAAATATCGATGCCCACAATATGAGATAACAGGAGCGAGACCCCAAACATCGGAATGAATCAAACTAAAAATAGATGATGATTTTATGTCTGACGTTTAAAAAGGTAATCTTATTTGCTTAGCATAACGGCAAATATCGCAGTCTTTAGAATCCAAGTGTAAACTAGGAAATAATGAACCAAGAACTATGTCTGATGGGTGGCCAAAACGTCGATGCCACATTTGACAATCAGTTACCTTCTCCTTTGAAGTCAACAAAGCTTTGCAATTTGTATCCAAAATGTATAGACCTCGTTCCAACTGTCCATCACCAATCTTCCTCCCTATGGCCCGGTCCTGAAATGTAACATTGATCAGGGTAAAGATAACATCACAATTTTGAGTATGAGTTATTTTATTGACTGAAAGAAGATTTGATGAAAATTTCGGTAAAAACAGAACATCTGAGTTGGAAGAATTAGTGAAAAATTGTATTTTTCCACTTCCTTCCACAGCTACAGTAGAGCCATTGGCAAAGGTGACAGAGCCATTTTTATGAGAATTATCAAAATTGGATAAAATTGTATCAGTACCAACCATGTGGTCAGTGGCGCCTGAGTCAATAATCCAAGAATTGAAAGACTGAGAGAGCAAGGATGTATAGAACATTGATGGAATCTTGTGAATTTGAAGCAATAGAAGCCTTACCAAAATTTTGAACAAGTTGTGCCAGCTTCTCAAGGGTTTGTTGGACATTATTTTCAGCAATGTTGGAAGCATTCTTTTTTCCAAGAAATTCTTTTTTCTTTTCAGGGTGGAGTTTCCAACAATTATCTTTAGAGTGTCTTTCTTTTCTGCATTCAGGACAATAGGGACGATTTGAATAATGTCCTTTACCACAAGTAATAAAAACCTTGGAGCCAGAAACTTTTTCAGCACCCTCATTAACTTAAGATTTCAAGGCTAATCTATCAAGATTATCTTTTGGAGTTTCAGTCATAACTTCTCTACAAGTTTCTTCTCTTGACACAACATTGCAAACGATGTTGAAATCAGACATGGTGGATGTGAGGAGAATTTGACTCCTAAGATGTTCATATTCAGAACCAAGAGCAGACAGAAGAGCAAATGCCATCTCTTGATCCTTTCTTGTAGTAAGGGCTGCAAGATTAGTAGTAGTAGGCAAATAGTATTCAAGTTGATTAAATAAACCATGTATAGTACCAATTAACTCTCCAAATGTTTGCTCACCCTTTTTTAAATTAATTATTTCTTGCCTAATTTGATATATTTTGGAGGCATTATTTATTCCACCATAAACATCCTTGGCTTTATTCCAAACTGTAGCAGCAGTAGGAAGAAGCTGCAGTCTTGTGGCAATTCTCTATCCATAGAATATAATAACCGAGATTTGACTGAGTCATTATTAGTTTGCCAGTTTTCATAGAATGGTTCATCCTTTTCAGGAGGTTTCTTAGAGCTAGTCAAATACCCCAATTTGCCTTTTTCACTTATAAATAATTGGGCTGAGATTGACCAAAAAATATAATTTATCCCTCTTTTCAAGACCTCAGCAGTAATTCTGAGGTTTGGATTTGAGTCATTTGGTCTGAATTTTCTGCCATGATGAAAAAATAAATATAGTAAAAAAAAATCACTGACCTTAGGAGAGGTGCACAAAAAATAAGGTTCAAAGAATACCCATTGTTGATCTCTTTAAAACACCAAAACACCATTCAAATATGAAAAGTTTGCTCCAACATACTTTTGATATAATATGGTCCCTATGGACCACCTCTTTCCTTTTTTGCAAAAAAGTAAACTATCTTTCTCCATTTGATGTATACAAGAAGCCTTGGCTTTCCTGTGCAAAGCAACTTTACCCTGGAAGAGAAACGGAAGAGAGAGAAACGAGACCAGAAAAATTTTGGAGGCCAAATCGCACTTGTATAAGGTGCAAGGCAGCAAAACGGAGGCAAGTCAAAGTTGAAAAAGAATAATTTGCAGAAGGAAATTTTCAGCATGCAGCAAAACAAATATGCTAAAAAACAAAGATAGAATTACCCAAGGACTTGAGAAGATCAACGATAAAAATTGTCCTGATAAAAAAAGACTTCAATGGATGAAGATAAGCTTTTCAATAGATTGATTGTAAGTTGACAATAGAAATATGGAGATACAAATAGAAGGTAACGATAGAGAAAAAAGATAATGATGGATCGCTAGAGAGAGAAAACAAAGCGATAAAGATGCGATAAATAAAACAGACAGATAGAGAGCAGATCGCACTAAATCAAGGAGACCATAGATATCGTAAAGTAACAAACCTAAAACCCAAAGACTTGGACGGACTTACAATCAGAGAGAGCATAAAACCACAAATACCTTGGAAGAATGAGACCAAACTGCTTTACCAAAAGTTGAGAAGAATGAGACCAACTGCTCTACCAAATAAGTTCCCAGAAAGTGCTCTGATACCATGTTAAATAATTCATTCACAGAAAAGAAGAAGAAAGAAACTCAGAGCATATATATGGTTCGGCTATACACAATCTACATCCATGAGGATGGAAGCAATGCGGTTTTATTATCCATTTTTCTAATAGCCTCATTACAATTTATAAGTTGACAAGAAGATCCAAAAAATAAAGGAAACACCCAGGCACACGGTTTTCATGCTAGCTCTACACGGTATGCCCATATATGGGGTTTGACATCTGCGAGATAATCCCTAGGATTCATATGTGGATCTTTTTAGAGTTTTCTACTTTGCATCATAACTCAAAAATAAACCCATTAAAGAAAACCATTAGACCATTGTCGAAGATAGGGGCGCCTATGAAGAGCCTTCTTTCCATTACAGAACTAACCATCAGGCTGAAGGATTTTGCAACAATAGTGAAAAGGAAAGGTGACATTGGGTGACTTGTGATTGCCTTGAAATAGCCCATTGTTTTCCCATTAATAGTACCAAAAAGTGTTCACTAGATATCCATCCCCATATCCACGATCTCCATTTGTTCGCAAACCCCATTCATTTTTTTATCTCCAATAGATAAGCCAATTCCACCATGTCATAAGCCTTCTCGAAATCCAACTTGTAGAAAATTACCCAAAAAAAAAATCCAACTTGCAGATCAATCCTAAGCTTTCCTCTCTAGTTTTAAGTGAATAGTTCCCCAAGCCATAAAATAGTTTTTCATGATCTGTCTATTTCTTATAAAGGCAGAGTGGGCACCTGTAATGACTTGTCTAAGCACCTTATTTAGTCTATTAGCTAGAAATTTATTTATATTCTTATATGTAGCCATTAATAAACTAACTGGCTTGATATTATACAATGACTCAATAGACCAATAAAGGTGGAAGTAATAGCTTGTAGAGGAGATCACCATTCATAGTGTCCCAAAAGCACTGGAAGAAGGCCACAGTGCACCTATCTGGGCCAGGTACTTTATCCTTAGGAAATGTAAAAACAACCTCTCTAGTTTCTTTAAGGTTGCGCTTTTCTAGACTCCTTGTCTGCTCCTTTAAAATTCTCTTAAATAGACCTACTTCAAACTTTGAGTTTTACATAAAACCTCTGAAAATTTTCTGCAAAGGCATATCCTCCCCAGCCCTTTTGCAAAGGTATATCCTCCCTAACCCTAAACCAGAATCCTTCCCTAAGATTGTGCCACCAACTCACATAATGATCTGTCTTCTAACTACATTAGCTCAAATCTAAAAGGGGATGGACCATAACTATAACCATCTCTATCTAGGATTAATAGAACAAGGTCTGAGACTGTTATGGGCGCTACCCTAACTATTGCCTTAGTGTTACAACCCCGTCCCTGACCGCCTTACCTCTGATGACGGAGGGCGACCGGGCACGAGTTCGTAATCCCAATGTAGCGTTTGTTACTCGGGTAAGAGCAGACGCAACACCTTATTCTCAGTAATCAAGCAAATCAAGGAAAGTAGATGCTCACAAGCCTAAACATTTAAAACTTAGCAAATTCATTCATAAGAAAAGATGTTTCAGTACATTATAACCCAAAAGTAGTACAATAGAGTTCAGGGCTCCAAAGCCCAAGGTTACATAGTTTAAACTAAATAGTACAGTCAGGGCTAAGAGCCCAACTACCGACAAGATCTAAAACTCCTTCTCAGAGTGGTTGCTTTGATCTTTAGCTGCAACCCACACTCCCAACTCTGAACTTGTCACTTTCAGTCTACAAAGAGGGAAAAAGAATGGAATGAGCTTTGAAACTTAGTAAACAGATCTAATGTTATAGACAATATCATGTATCAATTATAGACAATATCATGCATCAATTACAACCATAGGAAATCGCAGTCACAATTCATTCAGTACACACTCACTCCCTAGTTCACCTACTCTTATAGTAGAAGCCCTATCCATCAGGCTAAGCCAATCCCATTGCTTAGAACCTCTACTATCTCACAGGAGGGAGGGTAATGACAAGTGGGGTAATCCACTTTGTAATACCCTTAACTCGCGGTACACGGTCCCTAGCAAGCATAGAGGGTTCGATAGGCCCTTACCTTGTAAGATATTACTCAATCACATATCTCATCTCATAAATCTCAGGGAGCAACCCTCTTTCCTCCCCTAACCTGTTCCTATCGTTGTTCGTGTTAGGGGATATGCCGGCATTACTTTCTCAATGTCTCAATCGCAACTACCGATGGGTGTCCCATCGTATAGTGGCCAGTATCAATAAAGCAATGGCCAGTCTCACATCGATATAACAGAACAATACCCACTACCAATGGGTGTCCCATTGCGTAGTGGTCATCATTAAGGCCTCTTCTCATGGTCGAGCATTCAATTCATTCATGCTAATTCAATATTTTATAACAAAAAAATCACATTTTCATTATAACAATATGCCATTTAGCACAAGCACCCATCACATAGGCTATGACAGAGTACTTACACATAGATATCATTAACGGTATTTTGGCACTTATCATGAAACTTTCATCATGAAGTTATCACATTTATATTGCACTTATCACTTTTCACATAGCACATTGTTGCGGAGCATCATTCACATAACCTTATGGCATATGCATAACAATTATCCTATAACATTCACACTTATCATTTATCAAGGAAAATTCCATATTTCAATTAATAGCTAAATGAGAAAATTCAATGTTCCAGTTACCGAGAAGATTGGACCTCATTTATTAGGTCAAAGGTTTGGTTCCAAACATGCATAGTTGCTGGAAAACAGTGAGCGGTAACATGCTCATGCATTTTGGAGCATAACTCAAAATTTACAGAGAACTTCAGAAATCTCAAAGCATGTAAATTTGAGCTCATTCACAGATCTTTCCAACGGGTTAATTTAATGGAATTTGGAAGCCATTTGCTGGGGCAAAGACGTGGCCCAAAACAAGTCACAATTGCTAGAATTTACAGCAATTGTCAGCAGTGACATGTCTCACACTTTAGGCCATATCATTCGATCCATGCAACATTTTAACATGTCATGAGAAGCAAACATAAAGTAGACACATATGTATTTTATTCAAAACCAATTTGGACCCAATCGAGCATCGTTTGGTCAACAAAAGGCTCAAGAAAAAAGCCCTCACAGTTGCTGAAAATTTTCCTTTCCATGATACATACCATTCTACAAGTCAAGTTAGCAAGTTTGGCTAGGGGATTACTTTTATAATTTTCCAAGTTCATTGGCAATGAATGAATACTCATTTTCATTTTCCATGCATTCTACGTTCATGGATCTAAATTTACCATTTTTCCTATTTTTCATGCTCCATCACTTCATGGAAGCTTTAAGGGCGGCACAACACTATATCCGCTTACCAAGGGTCACGGTGCTCCAAAGCCTCCACGCGCAGGTCACCTCTTGCTCCTGTCGGCAGTCTCCCAACGGCAGCAGCACAAGGCTCACACTAAGCTCTAGAGAGAGAAAGTTTGAGGGAAGGGGAAAGGGAAAAGGAAAGGGAGGCAAACGACACTGAGGGTGGGAGGTGCGCAATTTATAGGCACGTGGGTAGGTGAGGCCAACTGTGGCTGACGTCGTGGGGTGGTTAAGAAAAGAGCTATGGCTGGCTTCGCTCGCATGATGCTGACAGGTATGGCGCGACGCTGACACCCCTGACGGTTGCACACTTGACCAACCACGCATGCCGTTACTTCAGGGGGCGATGCTTCTGACGGCAACACTCTTGCGACGATGCTCCAACAACACACGCTCGCGGCGATACTCCAGACGGCAACACGCACTCGCGGTGATACTCCAAACAACAACACTCTCGCGCGGTGATACCTCCACTCTTGCGCGGTGATACCTCCACTCTCGTGCGGTGATACCTCCACTCTCGCGTGATGATACCTCCAATCTCGTGCGGCAATACCTCCACTCTCGCGCTGCGATGCCTCCGTTCTTGCGCAGCGATAGGTCCACTTTCTTAATGTCGGGTGCGTGTTTCCTCTTCTACACACACTGCGCTGCCCCTCTATGGATTCGATCACCGTGCGCGTCTCAGGACTACGAAAATTTGTGGTCCTTACATCATCCCCCCCTTAAAAAGGGTTTTGTCCTCAAAATCATATTCATGTCAATTAAAAATGTGGGGGTATTTCTCACGAATCTAGTCCTCCCGTTCCCATGTCGATTAAGCTATTGAGTGATACTGTCATTGCACTCGAACCAGAGGAATTTCTTTATTGCGCAACACATGCACTCTTCGGTCCAATATCATAATTGGTTGTTCAACGTAGGTTAGGTCTTCCCTGAGTGGGATTGGCTTGTATTCCAAAACATGTGACGGGTCAGGTCGATACTTCCTTGGCAGGGATACATGGAAGACATTATGGATATTGGCCAAATCAGGTGGCAGGGCAAGTCGGTATGCCACACTCCCAATTCTTCCCAAGATTTCAAAAGGTCCAATGAACCGTGGGCTTAGTTTCCCTCTCTTACCAAATCTCGTAATGCCCTTGGTTGGCAATACATTTAGGAAGACCCGATCACCTACTTCACATTCGAGGTCTCTCCTTCGTTTATCGGTATAACTCTTTTACTGACTTTGAGCTGTCTTGAGCCGCTCTTTAATTAAGGAAATCTTCTCAAAAATTATCTGGACTATTTCGGACCCCAGTAATTTCCTCATCCCAACAGATGGGCGATCTACATTTCCTCCCATAAAGGGCATCATACGGTGCCATCTAAATGCTGGCTTGGAAGATATTGTTGTAGGCAAACTCTATCAGGGACAAATGGTCCTCCCAATTTCCCTTAAAATCAGTGACACACGCCCTTAGCATATCTTCCAATGTTTGAATGGTTCTTTCTGATTGGCCATTTGTCTAGGGATGAAAGGCAGTGCTGAAGGTAAGTTCGGTCCCCAAAGCTGATTGTAGGCTAGCCCAGAATCTAGAGGTAAACCTAGTGTCTATGTCGGACATGATGCTGATGTGTACGCCGTATAATCTTACAATTTCTCTTATGTACAATTGGGCCAGCTTATCCAGGGTATAAGTCCTGTGGACTGGTAAGAAATTAGTGGCCTTAGTTAATCTGTCCACAATGACCCAGATACTATCATGTCCAGCACTTGACCTGGGCAATCCAAAAACAAAATCCATTGTAACATGTTCCCACTTCCATTCTGGTATGGGCAAGGGTTGCAATAGTCCGGCTGGTTTCTGATGTTCTGCCTTCACTTGTTAACACGTCAAGCACTTAGCGGTGAACTGAGCTACATCTCTCTTCATGTTGTTCTACTAGAAGGCTTGTTTCAGATCCTGGTACATCTTTGTACTCCCTAGGTGTACCATGTAGCATGAGTGGTGTGCTCTTCTAGAACAACCCTCTTTACACCATCGTTATTAGGGACACATACTTGGCCCTTGAACCTCAACATCTCATCACTGCCCAAGGTGAAATCCTCTTCTTCCCTCATTTTCATTTCTTCATGAACTCTCATGAGCTGAGGATCTTCTTTTTGCGCTACTCGGATTTGTTAAAAGAGCTGGTCTACCTTTACACATGAAAGTACACCAATCCCATCATCGAGGGGTAGAGTTGGGTTCCACTGTACTGTGTCTTCTAGCAATCTCATCTCTCGAATCGTTAAGTATACCACTGAGACCATAGCTTTTCAGCTTAAGGCATCAGCTACTACGTTAGTTTTGCCTGGATGGTAATCAATTGTACAGTCGTAATCATTCAATAAGTCCATCCATCTCCTTTGCCGCATATTCACCTCCTTTTGAGAAAATAAGTATTTGAGGCTCTTATGGTCTGTGAATACTTTAAATCGGGCCCCATAGAGATAGTGCCTCTAGATCTTTAGCGTAAACACTATGGCCGAAAGCTCCAAGTCATGGGTTGGATAGTTCTACTCATGGAGTTTCAATTGTCTAGATGCGTATGTAATGGCCTTGCCCTTCTGCATGAGTACACCACCGAGTCCTTTATGGTATGCATCGGTATAAACCACAAAGTCTTCATTCCCCTCAGGCAAGGCTAGTATTAGGGATGTGGTTAATCTCTCTTTAAGTTCTTGAAAACTTCTCTCACAGTCATTTGACCACAAAAATTTTGTATTCTTCTGGGTCAGTCGAGTAAGGGGAAGTGCTATTTTTGAGAATCCCGCTACAAAGCGTCAGTAGTATCCTGCTAACCCCAGAAAGCTGCAAACTTCGTTACATTTGTTGGTTTCTCCCACTTAAGCATTGCTTCAAACTTAGAGGGATCAATCATGATCCCATCCTTAGAAAAGATGTGACCAAGGAAGGCTACACTGGGGAGCCAAAATTCACTCTTGCTTAGTTTGGCATACAATATTTCCAACCTCAGAGTTTGCAAGACGGTTCTCAGATGTTGCTCATATAATTCCCAACTCTTCAAATATACCAAAATATCATCAATAAAACCTATTACAAAATTGTCCAGGAAAGGTCGGAACACTCTATTCATCAAATCCATGAACACCGCAGGGGCATTGGTTAACTCGAATGGCATTACAAGAAACTCATAGTGGCTGTATCGAGTTCTAAATGCAGTCTTTGGGACATCTCCCACCTTAATTCGCAATTGGTGATACCCCGATCGGATGTCGATCTTTAAAAACATCTGGGGCCTTTGAAGTTGATCAAAGAGGTCATCAATTCTAAACAGAGGATACTTATTCTTCACCGTCACTTGGCCAACTGCCTATAGTCGATACATAGCCTCAGGGACCCATCCTTCTTCTTCACAAATAGGACAGGTGCACCTCAGGGTGGCACACTGGGTCGAATGAACCCCTTACGAATGAACCACTTATCCAATAATTCTTGCAACTGCTCTTTTAACTGCTTCAACTCAGCTGGGGCCATTCTATACAGGGCTTTAGAGATGGGAACCATGCCCAGGACTACATCTATCTCAAATTCAATTTCTCTCCTTGGCGGCACGGAGGGTAACTCTTTTGGGAATAATTTAGGGTACTCCCTAACAACCGATATTTCTTCTAGTTGGGCTCGAACACCCTTATTCTCTACTACATAAGCCAAAGACCCTTCACATTTCTTAGTCACGAGGCAAGAGGCCCGGAGGGCAGAAATAAGGTGCAGAGGGGAAATGTCCCGGGTGCCCTCAAAGTGTAGTACTGCTTGATCATGACATCTAAAGGTTACCATCTTTTCATGGCAATTGACGGTGGCATGATGGATGTACAACCAATCCATGCCCAGAATATCATCAAAGTCCTGAATATCTAAAAGGATCAAATCTACAGGTAGGTCACACCCATCAATTTTAATCCCACATTGTCTAAATACCCTATAAGTTTCCATGGAATCCCCCACAGGTGTGCTTACTACCAGAGTATAATTGAGACATGCAGGTGTAACATTTAAATGGAAAAAAAAATGGGTTGCAACAAATGAAAGAAGAACAAGGATCAATTAAGGCTTTGGCTCTAGCACCACAGATAGAGAGTGTACCTCTGATCACCGAGGTGGACGCCTTGGCTTCTTGTTCGGTGAGAGCAAACACTCGTCCTTGTGTCTTGGGCCGATCGTCGGTCTTTGCCACGAGGTAATCCTTAACCCAGTGACCGGGCTTTCCACACTTTAGGCACACATTCCGCTTCCTATAGAATAAACGACAAATGTGGTTATCTTTTCCACAATGAGAGCACATCAGGCGTCGATCACCTTCCATGTTGCCCGGGTAATTCTTCTGGGTCTTTTGATTAAGCTGGTAGGGCTTTCCTCTAATATCCCTCCTTGCGAATTGTCGGCACTTCTTCCCAAACCTCCCCGACGACACAGCCTTCATCTTTCCTTCCTTCTTGGATCTGTGATCCTCACAGTCCCTTTCAATCCTTAGGGTGAGATCTACTAATGGGGCATACATCTTCAAGTTGGCAAACAATACTCTACCCGCCTAATATCTGGCCGAAGGTGCTTCCGCTCCTTGGTATTAATGAGGTGAGGCGCATACCTAGAGATCTCTGCAAATCTAACGGCGTACTGTTCCATTGTCATACCCCCTTGTTGGAGTTCAATAAACTCTACTTCTTTTCTCTCCTTGATGGAGTCGGGAAAATACTTCTCATCGAAGGCCGTCAGAAAGTTTTCCCATGTGGTCTCTGTCCCCGACTCCCCCCAAGACTGCTTCACCAAGTCCCACCAGTGCTCGGCTTCTCCTTTCAGCATGAAGGTTCCTAATCTAACCTTCTGCTCGGTCGAGCAGTGCAACACCTTTAGGATCTTTTCTTTCTATCTCTTCCATCTCTCAGCCTTCTCTACTCCTCCTTGCCTTAAAAAAGTTGGGGGCGCCAGCCTTCTAAACATCTCTAAAAGGTTGTTGTCATTTCGTTCCGAGGTAGGGGTAGACTGGGTGGGCATCGACTCGTTCATCATATGGGTCATAGCCCCCAGAGTCCTATAGAATTCACCAAGCACCTCGGTGCTCTCATTGTTGGAGCTAGCATTGTGGGTACGAGCTCTCGGCATCTTCAACCTAACCACAAGAGCGCCCAGTCACTAGTCTACCCCAAAGCTATTCAAAAGACTCCCCTCTTAAACTCCCAAGGCCAAATACCCTATCCTGGCATAACTGTCACGACCTCGCCCCCGACCGCCTTACCTCTGATGATAAAAGGTGATCGAGCGTAGATTCGTGATCCCAATGTACCGTTTGTTACTCAGGTAGGTGCAGACTCAACGCCTTATTCTCGGTAATCAAGCAAACCAAGGAAAGAATATGCTCACAAGCCTAAACATTTAAAACTTAGCAAATTCATTCATAAAAAAAGATGTTTCATTATATTATAACCCAAAAGTACTACAATAGAGTTCAAAGCTCCAGGACCCAAGGTTACATACTTTAAACCAAATAGTACAGTCAGAGCTGAGAGCCCAACTACCTACAAGATCTAAAACTGGCTGCTTTGATCTTTAGCTGCGACCCACACTCCCAACTCTCACACCTATCACTTTCAGTCTACAAAGAGTGAAAAAGAATGGAATGCGCTTTGAAGTTCAGTAAACAGATCTAGTGGTATGCTTTGGTAACAAGTCTACCCATGTGCAATAAACATTTTACTAGATCATAATCAGTGGCAGTGCAGTAGTCACGTATATTGGTCATCAGATTAGTACATCAGTTATAAACAGGATATCCAAGTAGCAATACATCAATTATAAGCAATATTATACATCAATTAGAGACAATATCGTGTGTCAATTATAGACAATATCATGCATCAATTACAACCATAGGAAATCGCAGTCACAATCCATTCATTACACACTCACTCCCTAGTTCACGACTCTTGTAGTACATGCCCTATCTGTCAGGCTAAGCCAATCCCGTTGCTTAGAACCTCTACCATCTCACAGGAGGGACGGTAATGACAAGTGGGGTAATCCACTTCGTAATACCCTCAACTCACGCACATGGTCCCCAGCGCGCATTTGCAGTTCGATAGGCCCTTACCTTGCAAGGCATTACTCAGTCACAGATTTCTTCTCATAAATCTTAGGGAGCGACACTCTTTCCACTCGTAACCTGTTCCTATCATTGTTCGTGTTAGGGGATATGACGACATTACTTTCTCGGTGTCTCAATCACCACTACGAATGGGTGTCCCATCGAGTAATGGCCAGTATCAATAAAGCAGTGACCAATTTCACGTCGATATAACAAAACAGTACCCACTACCAATTGGTGTCCCATTTCATAGTGGTCAACATTAAGGCCTCTTCTCATGCTAGAGTATTCAATTCATTCCTACCAATTCAATGCTTTATAACAGATAAAACACATTTTCATTATAACAATATGACTTTTAGCACAAGCACCAATCACATAGGCTATCACAGAGTACTTACACATGGATATCATTAATGGCATTTTGGCACTTATCATGAAACTCTCATCATGAAGTTATCACATTTATATTGCACTTATCACTTTTCACATAGCACATTGTTGCGGAGCATCATTCAATAACCTTATGGTATATGCATAACAATTATCCTATAACATTCACACTTATCATTTATCAAGGAAAATTCCATGTTTCGATTAATAGCTAAATGAGAAAAGTCAATGTTCCACTTACCAAGGAGATTGGACCGCATTTATCAGGTCAAAGGTTTGGTTTGAAACATGCGTAGTTGCTGGAAAACAGTGAGCGGTGACATACTCACGCATTTTGGGGCATAACTCAAAATTTACAGAAAATTTCAAAAATGTCAAAACATGTAAATTTGAGCTCATTCACGACCTTTACAACGGGTTAATTTAAAAGCATTTGGAATCCATTTTCTAGGGCAAAGGCGTGGCCCAATACAAGTCACAGTTGCTGGAATTTATAGCAACTGTAAGCAGTGACATGTCTCACACTTTAGGCCATATCATTCGATCCATGCAACATTTTAACATTTCCTGAGAAGCAAACATAAAGTAGACACATATGTATTTTATTCAAGACCGATTTGGGCCAAATCAGGCATTGTTTGGTCAGCAAAAGGCTCAAGGCAATAGCCCCACAGTTGCTGGAAAATTTCTTTTCCATAGTATGAATATGCTACCACCATGATACACACCATTCTACAAGTCAAGTTAGCAAGTTTAGCAAGGGGATTACTTTTATAATTTTCCAAGTTTATTGGCAATGAATGAATATCATTTTCATTTTCCATGCATTCTATGTTCATGCATCTAAATTTACCATTTTTCCTATTTTTCATACTCTATCATTCCATGGAATATTTAAGGGCGGCACAACACCAAACCCGCTTACCAAGGGTCATGGCACTCTGAAGCCTCCACGCGCAGGTCACCGCTTGCTCCTGTCGGCAGTCTCCCAAAGGTTGCAGCACAAGGCTCACACTAAGCTCTATAGAGAGAATGTTTGAGGGAAGGAGAAAGGGAAGAGGAAAGGGAGGCAATTGACGCTGAGGGTGGGGAGGTGCGTGATTTATAGGCGCGTGGGTAGGTGAGGCCAACTGTGGCTGACGTCGCGTAGTGGTTGAAAAAAGAGTTGTGGCTGCCATCACTCGCTCGGCGCTGACAAGTACGACGTGAGGCTGACACCGCGCACGGCGTTACTCCAGGCGGCGACGCTTCTGACGGCAACACACTAGCGACGATGCTCCAACGGCAACACATGCTCGCGACAATACTCCAGACGGCAACACACGCTCGCGACGATACTCTAGACGACAAAACGCACTGGCGACGATACTCTAGACGACAATACACTCTCGGGACGATACTCCAGACGGCAACATGCGCTCGTGGTGATACCTCCACTCTCGCGCGACGATACTTGCACTCTTGCACGACAATACCTCCACTCTCGCGCAATGATACCTCCATTCTCTTGCGGTGATACCTACTCTCTCGCGCGATGATACCTTCATTTTCTTGCGGCGATACCTACTCTCTCGCGTGGCGATACCTCCATTCTCACTTGATGATACCTTCATTCTAGCGGGGCGATACCTCCATTCTCGCGCGGCGATAGGTTCACTTTCTTAGTTCTGGGTGCGTGTTTCCTCTTCTACACGCACGGTGCTGCCCCTCTACGGATTCTATCGCAGTGCACGTCTCATTACTAGGAAAATTTGTGGTCCTTACAGTTAGAGTATCTAATCTTCTATGTAGGGGCGACTAGAATTTGATTGATTCTAGATATAAGCAAATTTTGAGTTTAGTTGTTTGACCACGTATACATGGTGCCTATAATAGGCAGATCTATTGAATAATTCTTTTGAGTAAATGCATTAAATCTCCTTGTACACAAAGTGGTTCATGTGTGTGAGTTAGATTTAGTGTGCCATGTTACAAACATCTAATTACTCGAAAAGTTGCCCAAGCCACATATCAACCAGAAGCAACCATAAACACTAACTGCCATTTTAATAAAAAGTCCACAGGCCTTCGACCCCCAAAAGGACCACCAAAAACAATCATCATGGCCCTTACACCTTCGATTCTTAGATGAGTAGGATATGCAGTCTACACAAATAGAGCATTTGCACAAAAATTATCCTCTTCTTCTCATCCCAAGGCCCTTGGTGTTCCAAGAAAGGATCTTCATTTGGGCTGAATGAAATCCCTCCCCTCGTGACACCCACGTGGTTCGCAAGGATTTATGTCAAGCACTTCAGGTGTCCACCTCTTTCACTAATCTCTTATCAATTTCCTTTTTTTGGCCTGCTTATCTCTCTCCTTCATTTCCTGCAACTCCTCTTGGGTTAGAACGTTCTCAACTACCTTCACTGAGTCGTATAACATGATATTCATAAGCCCTTGCATCTCCCCTACTCACTGGTTTTCCACCTCCAAGTCCTTGCCTTAGATTTGTTTGAGGAGGAGTTAGAAGATTCCATGGCTAGAATTGGTGGAGTAATGGAATATGGACCACAAAATAACCCTCTGTAAGGTGCTTTTCTTTCGTCATTATTTACCCCAGTGAAAGCTTTATCCCACTGCACCATTGTCATCCTTATCGTCTTTCCCAAGAGATGCATGGTCACTGGGACCTCCATAATCTAAACTATTTGACAATCTCCTTTTGTAACTTGAATCCTCACTTTAACTTTGACAAGGTGGTTATTCAAAAGGACTTCAGGAGAAGTATTGAGCACCAAAGTATTGAGAAGCTATTACGACAAATAGAAATATTGAACTAAGAGAACCAAGGGACTATGATGGGGAAAATATAAATGAGGAAACTGCATCTTCGTTGACTCTTACTGACAACGATCACCTATCCCATCCTTCGTCCATTGGGTTGGAATGGACACAATTGTCCATTGGGACTATAACAAACAGGGATGACATATCTCCCGCCCCCCTGTACACACACCTCAATGGGGTTTTAAGTTACTGCAATCCCAATGGTCTGGCTTATATCCATTGAGGAAAGGGATTCATCCTTAGTGGACTGGACTATGTGTTAGCTTAAATTTAAATATAAATATGATAGCTTAAATTTAAATTCTCCAATAGCATGCTTGTGTGTTTAGTTCACTGGGCCTATCTTTGGTGTTTGAGAACCTAATAGATTTAGAATGCCCACCATTAAAGATTTGTTTCTTCCTCCTTTTTTTTTCCCACTTGGTTTAGCAACTGTTGTGTGTGGTTGGTCCCTTTGAGTTGCAAGCAAAGGGCATGAAGTTGTCAGCCAGATCTAAGAGAGATTTTTCTCCATTACCTTTGACACCTTCTATATTTCTACACGAGCCATGCATTAAACTTGAATTTGGAGCTGAAAATAATCATCTAAAACATTTAGCACCAGTCTTTTTATAATCTCCTTCTTAAGAATTTCCATTATCTTCATTCTAAGTATGCCAAAGGAATTGCTTGCTAAGATAACCCAATTAATTTCCAACAATTTCCTGAATTCTGTTGTTATCTCCTTAAATGCTTCGAGTGTCCAAACATGAATTAAGACACCCTCAAAACATATAATCTGATATGCAAAACCCTGTAGAGTAACTAGATTTATTTGGGGACTTATGGCCTCATTGAGGCTATGGCCCTTGAAAGAGCAAAATGACAAACTATTATTGGTGTAGCACACACCAAATAGTTGGAAAAAAACCTTTGACGATGATGATGATGGCATCTTCTCTAGAATTGAATAGCAACAGAGCCCTCTGACCCAAAAATTGTCTTCAAATATTTTTGCATTTAAGTGTTCATAGAGCAACCTCCAAACCCCTCGAAATTGCCTTTTGGAGGGTAAAAAAGAGCATATCGGGTGGTCATAACACTCCCCTCCAAGCTTTTGTTAACTTTTTTTTTTTGGATAATTATGCCCCTACCCATTTTTCAAGTACATTAGGAGTTAGCTTTTTAAAGGTATTAGTGGGGTGGTGTTAACGGTGAGAATGGAAACCACAACGTTGTGACTAGAGTGTAGGGTACTACTACCACATCCTTAACCCCTTTCCCTGATTCCATTACTTTGTCATTAAGTTCTACAATGCACATCTCCTCTCGTGCTTTATTTATGGAACTATGTGATCGAATCAATATATAGGGACGTTCTTGTAAATACTGCAATAATTGTTGCCCCAACTGTCACACACCAAGAATTTATAATACAAAAATTCCTGAGATGTAACAGTGAAAACATATATACATCTCTTGATAGGAAAAATTTACAGTGGCAAATTCTTACAAAGTAACAAAAGAAACCTTAGGCACAACTACAATATCTTCCAAAGTTGATCCTGACGAGCACTCAAATAAAACCGCAGTTATCCTGAAAAATGTTGACCATAGTTTGATGAGTTTGGCTACTCAGTAAGTGATCATCATAATCCTAAAAATAATCATCGATGAAAGATATAAACAAACTTTCAAAATAGAGGCCAATTAAAAACAATGCGAGCACAAACATTTACAGATAACAATTTCACTTTAAAAAATACACAATTAAACATAATCCCAATGATTGAAATGCATATAACATTTTAACGGTAGTGCATAATTCAAAAGATTCCACAAGATTACCCTACTGGCGTCTCAAGTAGGTCACCTATATACCCCATCAGCGTCCTGATGGGTCCACTTAATCCCTATCGGCGTCCCAGATAGGTCCACTTAATCACTGCAGGTCCACTTATACCTCACCGGCGTACCGGATGAGTCCACTTAATCCCTACCGAAGTCCCAGATATGTCAACTTATACCTCACCGGCGAACCGGATGAGTCCACTTGCATACTTAAAGTATTTCTAAATCTCTTTAAACATTCGAAAGCAGCAATATCATGTACTCAACGTATCACTGAAATTATTAATATGAATTTCACTGAAACCATTAATAACAATCACTATCAATAACATTTCTAAAATAACCAGTCAAATATTTTGGGCTCAACTAAAGAAAGGTAGCAGTTCATAAAGACATTCTAGCAAAATAGCCAATCTAATATGGATAGAAAAACTCTTATAGAAATTCACGAATACAGAATTATAACAATTTATGGGATGTCAATTCGCAAATGAATATTTCACAGACAATGCTATAATCAATTACAAAAATACCAGTTTTCAGATAATAAGGCAGTCATTTGCACATGAAATTTACAATATCTAAATATGCAAAAACAGTAGAAAGAAATCTCAATATTTTACTAAAAGCAGAAATATCACATTTATTTTTAATAATTTTACAGTATCTAAAACTTTCTAACAATAGACAAGAAAAATAAATAAATTTATTTCTAAGAATTTACAGCATTTAAAATTTCTAACATAGATAAAATATCACAATTTTATTAAGAAGATTATTTTTCAAAATAATGAGGTCGCTTGCGCATAAAATTTATCGTGCCTAAAATTCATGATAATAAGCAGAAATAATTATTTCATTTCATTTTTAAAAAGAATGGATTATTTTTCAAGATAATGAAGTCACTTACCTAAAATATTTGAGAGGGAGCTTCCGATAAAAATTCTGCTAGGGAGAGGAGTTCACTGTGTTTCGACCAGAGAGAGAAAGATCTCAGAAGTTTTCTAGGGTGAGAGTCCTCGCCTCTCGTATTTAAACTCTTACGACACCTTATTATAATATTTTATTAGGTTACACCTCATACACGAGGTGTAACCGTTTTATTACCCCTTACATGCTTAAAGCCCACGTCCACTGGACGTGGCAAGGCAGCAGTAAACAAAAGAAACTCAACCAAAAGATTTTGAAAATAGTGATGGTCCCTAAGGACCATCATGCTCATATGGACCATCACTTATTAAAAGTTTCTTTCCCTGTTTTTCTTTTTTTTTTGGAATTTTAGAATTATTACATTATTTCCCCCTTAAAGAAATTCAGGCCTCTAAATTTGTGTACCTGATTACTGAAAAAGATAAGGAAATTTTTCTCTGATATCGTCTTCTCGTTCCCAAATCGACTCCGCTCTTAAATGGTACTGCCATAATATACAGACCAAATGAATCTCCTTGTTGCGCAACACTTGTATCCTTCTATCCAATATTAAAATTGGCTGCTCAATGAAGGATAAGTCCTTCCTGATCGGTAAAGGTTCATATTTCAAGATATGGGATGGGTCGGGCTGATATTTTCGTAGTGAAGATACATGGAAGACATTATGAACGTTTGTCAATTCGGGGGGTAAGGCAAGTCTATAAGCGACACCTCCGATTCTTTCCAGGATTTCAAATGGTCCGATGTAATTTGGGCTCAGCTTTCCTATCTTGTCGAATCTCATAATGCCTTTTATTGGTGAGATTTTCAGGAAAACTCGATCACCTTCCTCAAATTCATGATCTCTCCTTCGGTTATCGACATAACTCTTTTGTCGACTCTGAGCTATCTTGAGCCTTTCTCGATTTAATGCTATCTTATCTGTGGTTACCTGGACAATTTCTGGCCCCAAAAGCTTTCTTTCACCAACCTTGTCCCAACATATGGGTGACCTGTATTTCCTTCCATACAGGGCTTCATATAGTGCCATCTGAATACTGGCTTGGAAGCTAATATTATAAGCAAACTCAATCAGGGATAAATGGTCATCCCAGTTTCCTGTAAAGTCAATGACACAGGCCCTACGCATATCTTCTAAAGTTTGGATGGTCCTCTCCGATTGTCCATCAGTTTGGGGATGAAGGGCAGTGTTAAAAGTGATTCTCGTCCCCATGGCTGACTGTAGCCTAGCCCAAAATTTAGAAGTAAACCGAGTAGCCCTATCCGATACAATACTGACTGGAATTCCATGCAACCGTACTATTTCCTTAATGTACAACTGGGCCAGTCTATCCAAAGTGTACGTCGTGCGAATCGACAGAAAATGGGCAGCTTTGGTCAGCCGGTCCACAATGACCCAAATGCTATCATGTCTTGAAGTTGTTCTAGGCAAACCAGAGACAAAATCCATAGAGATGTGCTCCCACTTTTACTCTGGCACGGGTAAAGGCTGCAACAACCCAGCGAGCCTTTGATGCTCAGCTTGTACTTGCTGGCATATTAGGCACTTAGACCTAAATAGTGCTACCTTTTTTTTCATATTATTCCACCAAAAGGTTTTCTTCAGGTCCGGATACATTTTAATACTTCTGGGATGTATCGTATAACGAGAGTGATGTGCTTCTTCCAATATAGTTTTCTTCACACTCTCATCATTCGAGACACAAATCCGACCTTTGAATCTTAGCAAATCCTCACTACATATAGAGAATTCGTCTCTCTTTCCTTGTTTCACCTCTTCTACAATTGTTATAAGCTGAGGGTCTTTCTTTTGTGCCGATCGAATCTGTTGGATTAATTGGGGTTCTGCCTTAATGTTGGCAATCATACTTACCACCCCATTAATGGATGGAATCGGATGCCAATCCATTATTTCCTCTAACGATCTCATTTCTTGGATCATTAGATGAGCTAAGACTCCCGTAGATTTTCTACTTAGAGCGTCGGCCACAATGTTAGCTTTTTTTGAATGATAATGGATTGTACAATCATAATCTTTTAAGAAATCCATCCATCTTATCTGCCGCATATTTAAATCCTTTTAAGAAAAGACGCATTTCAAGCTCTTATGATCTGTGTATATTTCGAATTGCTCACCATATAAATAATACCTCCACATTTTAAAAACGAATACTATTGCAGCCAGTTCCAAGTCATGAATTGGATATTTTTTCTCATATTCTTTCAACTGTCAGGATGCATATGCCACTACTTTCCCATATTGTATTAATACACAGCCCAAGCCTTTATGTGAAGCATCACTATAAATCACAAATCCCCCACTCCCTTCAGGAATAGTTAAAATAGGTGCCGAAGTTAATCGAACTTTTAGTTCTTGAAAACTCTCCTCACATTCACCTGTCCACTCAAATTTGACATTTTTCTGTGTCAATCGAGTCAATGGGGTTGCGATTCGAGAAAATCCTTCTACAAATTTTCTGTAATATCCTGCCAATCCCAAAAAGCTTTGAACTTCAGTCACATTACTTGGTTGTTTCCAATTAACAATGGCTTTAACCTTTGAAGGATCAACTAATAAACCTTCCTTCGATATGACATGTCCTAAAAATGTCACTTTTTCAAGCTAAATTTCACATTTACTAAGTTTGGCATATAATTTTTTTTCTCTTAATATTTGCAATACCATTCTTACATGCTGCTCATGTTCCTTCTGATTCTTGAAATCCATAAATACAGTCAGTGCATTAGTTAATCCAAAAGGCATGACAAAAAATTCATAATGGCCATACCTTATTTTGAAAGCTGTCTTGGGAATATCTTCACTTTTAATCTTAAGCTAATGGTATCCAGATCTAAAATCAATTTTTTAAAATACTTGTGATCCTTGTAATTGATCAAATAAATCATCAATTCTAGGTAATGAATACTTATTTTTCACTGTTACTTGGTTCAACTGTCTATAATTAATACACAATCTCATAGTCTCATCTTTCTTTTTAACAAACAGTACGTGAGCACCCCAAGGTGACACATTGGGCCTGATAAAACCTTTATTTAATAATTCTTCCAATTGTTGTTTAAGTTCCTTAAGTTCTGCAGGTGCCATTCTGTAAGGTGCCTTAGAAATTGGGGCCACCGCTGACAATAATTCAATTGAGAATTCAATTTCCCTGTCAGGCGGTAATCCTAGCAATTCTTCCAGAAAGACGTCGGGAAATTCTCGGATAACCGGAATGGTATCCAAATTTATCTCTTCCTTCCTATCTTCTTTGATATAGGCAAGAAAGCCTTGACACCCTTTTAGAAGGAGACAATTAGCTCGAATACAGAAGATTAAATATGATGGGGAGTCGTCTTTGATACCATTGAAGTAAAATACTGGTTGATTCGGAATACTAAAGGTAACCATTTTCTTGCAACAATCAATACTTGCATGGTATGCAGAAAGTCAATCCATGCTTAAAATTACATCAAAATCTTGAATTTCTAAGAGTATTAAATCAACCAACAGTTCCTTTTCTTCTATCTTTATTACACATGATTTGTACACTATATTGATGTCAATTGAATTTCCCATCGGTGTGGCTATCTCTAGAATGTATTTTAATTGTTCTAGTTTTACCTTTAAGTGGCATACAAAGTGCGGTGACACAAATGAATGAGTAGATCCAGGATCAATCAAAACATGAGCTACTTTCTGGAATATAATAAGAGTACCTTGGATCACTGATTTTGAGGCCTGAGCATCTTGCTGGGTGATCGCAAACATTCTTCCATTCATCTAAGGCCTTTGAGCTATCTCTCCCTGCTTTGGAAGCTGTTGCATCTGTAAGCTAGAACATTCTCTAATCTGTGCCCCAATTTTTCACATTTAAAACGGGCTCCAATATTCCAATAACAAGGGCTCGACCCATGGTTTTTCCCATATTTTTTACATGGTTCTATTGGGCTTTAAAGTGGCAAAGGCCTTAACTTATTGTTTGGCCTTTCAAACTGTTGTCGATTAGATAATGTGGGTCTAACATGACTTTTCTGATTTTTCGTCTTTTGGTAATCTTCCAAATCTTTTTCGACAATTTGGGCTCGATCCACTATGTCAGCATAAGTTCTCAATTTTAATACTGATATTCTGCTTCTAATAGCTGGCCTGAGACCCCTTTCGAATTTTTTCACCTTTCTTGCCTCATTATTAATCATATGTGGTGCAAACCTAGCCAATTCAGAAAACTTGGCCTCGTACTGTGCTACTGTCCGATTACTTTGGATGAATTCCAGAAATTCCATTTCTTTTTTATCTCGAATAAAATCTAGGAAATACTTTTCATTAAATGCCTCTAGAAATACTTCCCAAGTCAATGGCTTACTTTCTTTGACCAATACTCGTTTTGCCATTCGCCACCAGTGTTGTGCTTCACCTTCTAACATAAAAACAGCCAAGGCCACTTTCCTATCATCAGGACATTCCATTACCTCGAATATTTTCTCCAATTGCATAATTCATCCCTCGGCTTCCAGTGGGTTTACAGCACCCTTAAAAGAAGGTGGGTTCAATTTCTTAAATTGTTCGATATTACTCCCACCATTTCCCGTAACTGACTGCCTGGGTGAATTGTTGTTTTCCATCTGATGTTACATTAGAGCAACCATATTTTCCAAGGCTTTGTGAATTCCTTCCATGGTAGCTTCAGTTATTCTGAATCTTGACTTCGTCCCGGTCTATATACGCAATAAATATGATTTTAAGTACATTCTGTTTAAATTTCCTATGAATCGTAAACCTAGTGCTCAGATACCATATTTGTCACACCCCAAGAATTTACAATACAAATATTCCTGAGACGTGACTGTCAAAACATATATACATCTCTTGATAGGACAAATTTTTAGTGGCGAATTCTTACAAAGTAACAAAAGAAACCTTAGGCACAACTACAATATCT
>NW_006496564.1:1006306-1025418 GCF_000471905.2 Amborella trichopoda | reverse complement strand
GTACGCCGGTAGGAATTAAGTGGACTCATCCGATACGCTTAAGTGGACCTGCAGGGATTAAGTGGACCTATCTGGGATGCCGATAGGGATTAAGTGGACCCATCAGGACTCTGATGGGGTATATAGGTGACCTACTTGGGACGCCAGTAAAGTATTTTGTGAAATCCTTTGAATTATGCACTGCCGTTAAAATGTTATATGCATTTCAATTATTCGGATTATACTTAATTATGTATTTTTGAAAGTGAAACTGTTAATACATTTCTGTTAATAGATCTCCTTTTTGAAAATAATGATATCTTTCAACCATGATTATTTTTAGGATTATGATGATCACTTACTGAGTAGCCAAACTCATCAAATTATGGTAAACATTTTATTCAGGATAACTGCGGTTTCATTTTGAGTGCTCATCAGGATCCACTCTGGAAGATATTGTAGTTGTGTTTAAACTTTCTTTTGTTACTTTGTAAGAATTCGCCACTGTAAATTTGTCCTATCAAGAGATGTATATATGTTTTGACTGTTACATCTCAGAAATATCAGTATTGTAAATTCTTAGGGCATGACAACTTGCCACTTGGAGGTGGCTCGTTGCCACCTCTCCTCCCATCCTCTCCCTACCTTGTAAACCCCCCAGCCCTCATCTCTCTCTCTCCTCTCCCTCTCATTCGCACGCCCCTCCATTTCTCCCTTTCTCTTTAAGACAACTTTGGAGCTTGGAAGAAGCCCTTTAGCTCCTTGTTGAAGCAACCTTTGTAGAAATGAAGAAGGCTGTGGAAGAGATCAGAGGGCACCATTATTGATTTGATAAGTAGATTACTAACTCCTTGTATCAAGTTATATGAGTATGAAATAGAAATTATGAATTGGGACCATGAATCTCCATGAACAAGTGTGAAGTGAAGCATGCATGTTGTGTTCTGTTTTTCAGAGAGTGAGCCCCGTTTGTATGATATTCTATGCACTGTTGTTTTTTCTTTTAGCCTGAAAATCTGTGGGTTGATGCTCCTATGAGCCTAGTTTAGGATAGAATTGATTTCATGAAGTTATCTTCGGTGTTTTAGAAGTTACGTCTTGATCCTTTAAGTATGTTATGACTGGACTGTGGAGTTCCAGGGAGAATTGAGGTTCTTGTGACTCTCTGTTGGCCTATCAAATAATCTCATAATTTCCTGAAATTACCACCATTAGAATGATCTCTGAGTCTGCTTTAGTTTGATGCTTATATCCAGTTGAGATTCTTGATAGTTTAGAAGATGTGTTTCATTTTGTGCTTGTATATCACTGTTAGCTGATTGTGATAAATTCCAGGAATATTACTTCTATTGTACTGAACATTTGACTAAGGAATTAAAGTCCAAATGACCCCAAACCACCACTATTGAAAATATCTATGGATCTATTTTAATGTTCATGCTTTCATCTTGTCTTGATTCTTCATTTATAAAAAGTTATATCTTGAAATATGCCAGTAGGTCATTGTGGACAATTTTAGCAAAAGCACAGATTTAATTCCTCTGATGTCATTGAGTTTGACTGACCAAAAAGTATCCATTTTAGTCCAAACCACTGCCATTAGAAATATTTATGAATCTATTTTCATGTTTTCATCTTGCCCTGATTCTTCATGTATAAAAAGTTATATATTGAAATATGCCAGTAGGTTATTGTGGACAGTTTTAGCAAAAGCGCAGATTTAATGCCTCTGATGTCATTGAGTTTGACTAAACAAAAACTATCCATTTTAGTCCAAACTACCGCTATTGGGAATATTTATGAATCTATTTTAATGTTCATGTTTTCATCTTGTCCTGATTATTCATGTATTAAAAGTTATATATTGAAATATGCCAGTAGGTCACTTTGAACAGTTTTAGCAAAAGCACAGATTTAATTCCTTTGATGTCACTGAGTTTGACTGACCAAAAAGTATCCATTTTAGTCCAAACCATCGCCATTGGAAGTATTTATGAATCTATTTCAATGTTCATGTTTTCATCTTGTCTTGATTCTTTATGTATAAGAAGTTATATATTGAAATATGCCAGTAGGACACTGTGGACAGTTTTAGCAAAAGCACAGTATCCATTTTATTCCAAACCGCTTCCATTGGAACTGTTTATGAGTTAGCTCTAATTCACATGTTGATCACTTTTTGAAATTCCTTCTTGATTTTGAAATATAGACAGAATTTCAAAGACATGTCACTACCTTCACTGCACAGCGGATTTCATATTAATTGCCTTTGATCTTTGGTTCTTTTGAGGGGTCAAATAAGGTCCGATTGCTTGCAAACCGCTCCTATTTGAAAGGTAGTTGTGCCTAACATAAAAAATATTTTGGAACTATCTTTAAATTCTAAATGATGAACTGGAAGGTATATCGTTGTTTTGATTGGATGTCACTGCATGAGATTTAAAAAAGCGTGACAACAATATTGAGATTCTGCGATTCTCATAATGTATGATACTAGCACTGTTACTCTATAATACTTTGTTATTCTGTAATACTGATGCTCTTAAAAAGCAATACTAATATTGCTATTTTGTGACATTAATACTGTCATCATGTAATGCTGATACTGTTATTCTATGATATTGATACTATCATTATGTGATATTGAAAATGTCATTCTGCGAAACTGATACTGTCATACTATGAATATGACACTGGGATTCTGTTATATGAATATTGATATATGTGTCATGAACACTAAGCAAATGGGTCCTCCATTGGTAATGAATATTCTGACTTTGTTATATGGAAATTGATATTCTGTGATTTCTGGCACTACGTAATGGGTCCTACATTGGTAGAAGATATTTTGATTATGTTATATGAATTATTTTATATTCTGATTTTTGACCGCTACGCAATGGATCCTCCATTGGTAGTGGATATTCTGATTATATTATATGAATTTTATTATATTTTGATTTCTGACCGCTACGCAATGGGTCCTCCATTGGTAGTGGATATTATGATTTTGTTATATGAATCCTGTTATATTCTGATTTCTGACCGCTACGCAATGGGTCCTCCATTGGTAGTGGATATTCTGATTCTGTTACATGAATTCTGTTGTATTATGATTTCTGACCGCTATACAATGGATCCTCCATTGGTAGTGGATATTCTAATTCTGTTATATGAATTCAGTTATATTCTGATTTCTGACCGCTACGCAATGGGTCCTCAGGAGGTAGTAGATATTATGATTATGTTATATGAACTCTGATATATATGATTTATGGTGCTATGGAATGGGTCATTCATTGGTAGTGGATATTATATACCTCGACTCTTATGATAGGAGTGGAGTCGGGAGGTAACTATAAATAACTGGGAGGGTCGCGCCGCCCAATTGTCATAGGCACTACGCATTGGGTACTCCAATGGTAGTGTAACGCCTTCCCTCCTGAGGGCATGAAGAGAGGGTCGTGTCTTGCAAGGCTGCAGCCTATCAAAACCCCCAAAGCGCACTAGGGATTGTGTACGTGAGTGACGGCATTACAAAGTGGGGCCCCCACTTATCATTATCCTCCCTCCTGAATGAGGGTAGAAGTCCCAAGCTCAAGATTGGCTTAGCCTGATCACTGTGGCTTCTACTTCAGAAGCAATTTAATCTATTCAGTTTATCTCAATTATGTATTCTGTAAGAACATCTTACTGTGACTTGTGACACACATAAAAGTGATGCTATTTTTGAGAATAAGTAATGCTCTGTTACCTAAGTTTTACCTGACCGTATTTTGCAAGACAAATGTTATTCTTGTTAAATCCTAAGCATGTTATCATATGTATACTGATAGTCAAGGATGCAAGAGCAGTGGTCTACTTACTTGGCTTATTGCTCACTCCGCTTATTTCATCTGTGTAGAGTGATAGTGCTTGACCGAGTGGGACGAGCAGGTGACCGATGATAGCAGGCGTTTCGGAGTTCAGACCGGTTCAGGCTTCTTTTTTGTCTTTGTATGTGTCTGGTTATTTTGCAAGACAAATGTTATTCTTGTTAAATCCTAAGCATGTTATCATATGTATACTGATAGTCAAGGATGCAAGAGCAGTGGTCTACTTACTTGGCTTATTGCTCACTCCGCTTATTTCATCTGTGTAGAGTGATAGTGCTTGACCGAGTGGGACGAGCAGGTGACCGATGATAGCAGGCGTTTCGGAGTTCAGACCGGTTCAGGCTTCTTTTTTGTCTTTGTATGTGTCTGGTGGCTCTACCACGTGTGTCTCAGTTTGATGTACTTTTGAAATGAATGTCAAGCTTTTAAGCCATAAATTTTATTGTATAGACTTGTGGAATTGAATGAAGATCAATGGTTAAATTTATTCAGTTGCTTATGCTTGGTGGATGAAGTTTTAATTATTTTCTCATGGCTTGCTTTGATTCTACACTTATAACACGTGTTGATGTCACTCCCACTTAAGTGACGTACGCGACTTCTGGTCGTGATCCCGCACTCTGTCGCCCTCCGGTATGGGACGACAAGGTTCAGGGGGCGGGGTCGTGACATTAGTGGTGCCGGGCCGCTAAAAAAAAGTGGAAAAAAAAAGAAAATCTAAATTTGTGGGTTTGTAAAAGAAAGTTTATGAATGTGTAACACATTTTTGATGAAATTAATGAAGAAACATAAATACGAGAGAATTGTGCTTCTCTGAGTGCTATGCGGTTATATGAAAGTAATGCAATACATTATGATAGCACCATCCATTCGATGAATTGATACCAGTAGTAGAAGTAAAAATAAGCTGAAATGTAAAATCTAATACCAGTAAAGATGATGAGCTGACTCAAAGTCATCTCTACCACTGGGAATTTTTTTATGTAAAAAAATTATCAAACAATTACTTAGATTTCACAAAAATCTTATGAAAAATATAAGAAAGGGAGACTAAAATGACACATAAAAAGATCACAAAAGTAAAAAAAAACTGAAAATGCACCAAAGATAAAGTTAATAAATCATGGAAAAATTCAAATATTTCGTAATCAGTCATGATTAATTAAAAACTAATAATGATCGAATAGAACAATGAATGAAAATATTGTGGACCTGTCGAGTCCAATTTCAGGAGGGACTCAGACCGGTCACCTCTTGGCTTTGAGCCGACTAGGGCAGTTCCAAGTTAGCTCGTTGGTTTGTTTAAACCCTAAAAAAAAAAAAGGTCATAACCTGGTGTTGGTCCCACCTAAATAGGGTCCCGAGAGGAATGGATTGAAAATAGTCCTAACCTTTAGCTTATGTATAAAGTGGCTGCTCTCAAGACTCGAACTCTCTCTTATGCTGGCTACTCGAGCCTTTACAGTCACACTGTGACCCCATTTGTTTAAGAGTAATGATACTATAGGACCCTCTCCTACCCATGTATGCAAGACCCCAAATGATCACCATTAAAGATGACACGAATCTTTAAAAAAGTTATCAATGGGTGTGAGACTTGACTTTTCTATAAATCCGTGCCAAATTTAATGGTAATCGAAATCCTGCACATATGGGTGGGAGTGGGTCCTATAAGATAATTTCTCTTTGTTTAAACCTTAAACTTTTTTTAATTTACTTTGAAGGGCTTGTATGTCCCTTAATATTGTACCATGGCTTAACACCACAAGCTGCTAAGCTGGGAACAATGATCACGTGATTTATCACCTTCGTTTCAGTGGTCTGTACGGTGATCAATAAAGCAGGGGCATATGGTAATTTATTGAATTGTCAGCAGTCCCACTTCCTCCATCACCGTTCATCCCTGAAAATTTACGGTGATATCCTCCAGCATTGTCATGCATACTATACATATACGGGCTGCTTCAGTTCAGCTTGGTGCAACCTCTCGCTTCTTTTCTCTGACCCATAGGGCGGGAAACGCCTTACCCTCGTATCGTTTCCCTTCTATTCTCTCTCTTCATTTTTAGAGAGAGAGAGATGGCTGCAGAGAACTGCCTGTGCAAGCTCTTGGACAGAGGGAGCGTGGAAAGCCATAGATTGTTTCGCGCGAGAAAAACAGTGTTCGAGATGCTCAGAGACAGAGGTTATAGTGTCTCAGATAATGATCTCTCAATGACTTTGCCCCATTTTAGAGAGCTTTATGGCGAGGAGCCTGATACCAGCCAGCTTACTATCACCACCGCCATGGATAGAGACCCTTCTCAGAGGGTATGCTTCATTGACTGCATGTCTCAGTCACCAAAATCCATTGCTTGTTTCTCTGTCATTCTCTCTCTAGCTCTTGTTTCTCTCGTATTTTGTGGTGGTGTTTTATCCCAGCGATTTGTTTCTTTCTCTGTACTTTATGTTGGTGGTCCTATCCCTGTGTTCTAGTTTCTCTCTCTACAATTTGTGTTGGTTCTATCTCTGGGGTTCTGTTGGCTTTCTTTGTATGATATGTTCTCTATCTCTCTTGGTTTTTGTTTCTCTCACTATGTTGTGCTGGTTGTTCTCTCTCTGAGTTTTTGTTACTCTCTCTGTAGTGTGGTTGTGAGATACAGATATTTTCCCCCTTCTTGTATTTTACCATTACCTCAAATGTGTTATCAAACTACCATGAATGTTGAACTATTTTGTGGGTTATCTATATGGTGCAGGCATGAGATGGATACATTGTGTTTTAAAGGGTTCCTATTTGTTGCATATAAGGATCTGTTTTTTGGATTTTTTTATTTTGGGATAATATATGGGTTTTAGGATGTATGAGAGTATAGTTCTTAGGAACTTCGTTTTGTGTTGAATTTAATATATTTAAATTACTTTGATTTAGTTGGACTATAATAGAAATAGATGGTGGAGAATAAAAGGGAATGGATGAGCAAAATTTTGATGGGTTCAATGTAATTTAAATAGTGTTGTTTGGGAGTTGAGAGACTTGAATTATTTATTTTCGTATTGATTTTTTCTGTAGTTTTGTATTAATCTCTTCTATGGAAGAAATTTTGAAACTTATGATGCTTATTTCATGGTTGTTTTCCTCTAGCTACTTTCTGCAAAATTTTGTGTTTACTGCTTTGATTATTTTCATGCTTTCATATTTTACAAGAATAAAATATCATGGCAGTCAATGGGTACCAGATCGGTGTTTTTAAGGGCATTGAAGTCACAATTTGAAGATGTCAATGGGGACTCAAGGTCTTTCTCCAGATGGAAATGGACTTGCCCAATTGCAACAAAATGTCAGTAGGTTCATACAAGATCAACTCATCCATGACTGTAAATGGTAAAACAACATAAAATTATACCATGGATCAATATGAAGAGTACAAGAATGATTGTTATGAAGAAAGATCTGTTGTCAATTTGCTTCATCAACGAGGGGCCTTGGCACTAGTTGGTTTTCATGACTATCATGAAACTTTTATTTCATTATCTTTTTTCTCAAAAATATGGAAGTCATAGATTCAGACTAACCTCTGAGGTTCGAGATCTACCCTGGTGATTATTTGGGTATTGCAGATAATCCTATTCCTTATAAGTGGTTGGATTTTGAGAATGAATTTATCAATGGTAAATCCATAGAGAATGTGAAGATGGTTGAATTAGTTTCTTTATATTGACACCTCCATTTCTCGGATTGCACATATCACCCATTTGCTGGGGCATTCTTGGTACCATTTAAACTTATATGTCGAGCAAAGAAGAAGGTTGAAGAAGAATGTTTATTTGCTTTGGAGCTCATCCAAGCTTTAGAACTTGATGATGAGTTTCTCCTACCATAGGAGACTGTTGCAAGCACAAGATGGCCAAATTGAGGTTTTAGAGGGTTTCCATTTGTCGAGGATAAGGATCTAGTTTTTGGCCTTTTTTTTTTTGGGGGGGGGAGGAGCGTATGGGTTTTAGGGAGTATCAGATTAGAGTTTCTTATGAATTTTATTTTGTGTTAATTTTTAGTATCTTGTAAATTACTTATTAAGATTATGATACGAATAAATAGTCGAGATTAAAAAGGTTTGGATGGGTAGGATTTCATAGTAATGTCATTTAAATAGTGGTTTCAAGGAGTTTTGATGAGACTTGAATTGGTTGCTTTTATATTGATTTCTTTTATGGAAGAAATTTGAAGCTTGCTTCTGTCATCGGTGATTTCCTCCTGTAGCTACTTTGGCAGATTTTTGTGTTTGCTGTTTTGGTTAATTGCATTCTTTGACATTTTACAAGAATAAAATATCAAGGCCTGTGCCACTGTATTACTTTTAGGTCCTACTAGAGTTGTTCATGAGCTTGTGGGTTTTTTCCTAGTTGGGGGATTGTTGACTCTCTATTGTTTGAGAAATGCCTTACACCTAGAAAGATGCTATATTGCTGCCAAAAAAGGTCCGACAGATGTTTTTATGGATTTTGGGGTCCTCAATATTGACAACTTTTGGAGAGAGTGGACATGGAATTCTATAAAGGAGTTCATTTTGTTTGGGAAATTTTGGGTCTTGCCGTCTTGGAATGCATTTCATTATGCTTGTGTAATGAAATAGAGAACTATCGATAAGTTTATTCTGTGCATCCTGTTTTGTAGAATACCTAGAGCATTATAGCATTCATGGTGTACCAGATTTTGGTTTTAATTTTGAACTTGCCATATATTTCTTATGAATGTTTCTGATGCCATAATATTTTTCGCATAATTTGCAGATAATGGTGCTATTTTGTGCAGTTGATGCAGCGAAACTTGCACATATGCGTGAATATATAAAACAGATCCTCAACGAAAAAGTACATGATGCGATAATTGTTTACCGAAATTCTATGACGCCTCAAGCTCGAATTGCCATTAAAGAAATGCCATCTCCATATTCTGTTGAGTTATTTCAAGTAAGTTCTGTTTATATGTGACTAATAGTTTCTGTTTTGAGTCATTTATGTTACTAATACTTATTGTGCATCTTCGATTCTTTCCACTTCTACCTTTCATGGTTGTTTCATTCTGAGCTCTAATGACAAACAATATGCTTTGGAATAGCAATACAGATTGTGAATCTATGTCGTAATCCATTGGAGTATGGTATATGATGCTCCAAATGGCCTCCATTGTCTGTTCCCACAAACAGATGGTGGAGATTAACTGTAGTGCTGGGAACGACTGACCATTTGGTACCAAACCATACTCCATTGGGTTATATTATACCTTTCGATACACATTTTAACAATTAGGAATTGTGGACTATTTTCCTTGTTATAAAATTATGATTTACTTCACACAGTGGTTTTCCTTGCATGCTGTTTTCCATATTTTAATATCTTGTAAAGTCATGGTTAGAAATGACATAATTAAATGTGAGCTTCGTCTAGTGCAACGACACTTTGCACTTGAGAATGGAAACTGAGTTGTAAAAGGACTAATTAAGTGCCCATATTGTTTTTGAAAGTACACAACTTATCCACTTCAAATTGAGATAGGTTATGCATCTATTAGTGTGGAATATTTAGTTTTACTGCTGCTATTTACACTTCAAGCTATGAGATATGGTGCATCATAGGCTAAAGTCTAGCTAGAAGACCTTGGATTTTCACATTAAGCCACATCTTTATGTGTTAGGGCCAACTGCTGGCTATCTTTATGTTACTTACATTTGCTCATACTATTTGCTATGTTTACGTGATTGTTGAAACCAAGATTTCAAAAAACGCTAGGCGGCCCATAGGCAGCCTGCTTGGTGCCTAGCGGCTAGGCGGGCACCCAGAACCTCAGGCACCCTGCAGTACAAATTCTGTAGATATATACATATATGTGCAGTCCAAACACACATATTTACATATATTTGTGTCAATTCCAAATTCAAACCATTTATTGCATGTTTTTATTTTTTTGAGGAAAGGTTAACTTTGTATTAAAGGAATAAACTTACAAAACGAGTAGAAATGAGACGGCATCTCACAAGTTGGGTGCTCAGAGTACGCTTAGAACTGTAGAGAGGGGAGGTGGAAGAAAAAGATGGGAGTATAGAAAGCGGGTGGGGGGGGGGAGGGGGGGTGGAGAGGGGGGAGGGGAGGTACAATAAAAGTAAACGGACTGCTATGCTTTGGTTTAAACTTTTGGTATGTCCTCAAAGTTATGGACAAGAGGTGCAACTGCTACAAAACCGGAGTCGTGAGTGTTGCTGCTAGAGTTAGGTGAGGAAAGTAATCTGGGTTGCTGCTGTAGGTGATAAAGCTGAGACACATCTCTAGACTTAGGATTCTGACGTGATGGGTGAGAGTTCTGAGATGCGGTTTGGTCCATGGCGAGGGGCAGCTTTTAGAGTGGGGAGCAAGCAATTCCCATTGGATTATTTGATGTGAGCTGCGAGGTTGCGAAGGTTTCACAAATGAGCATCATGTTGCTTGAAAGTACTCGGCTTGAGGCAGTTTTTTATGCGAACTTCGAGTACATCTGGCTTTGGCAGGCAACTGCCAAGGGAACCTTTCAATGGTATTTGTCAAAAGAAAAGAGCATCCGTTGGCCTCCAAGATCTCCGCAATAGTAAAAAACAACAGAGAGAGAAGAAAAAGCTCAAGAGGGAGACGATGAGGGCAGGATAGAGCAAAAGAAGAGGATAGGATAGCAGAAGAGAATTGAGATACCGAGAAGGAGGGGCAGCCACAAGCCAGAGACGTGGAGAGAGATACAAGGACAAGATAGAAAAAGAGAAACATTCTAAGAGGTGAGGAAAAAGAACTTAACTAAGTAGCATTAAAGTTTTTTTTTTCCCTTGTGAGAGCGAGATGAAGCAAAGGTGATTTAGAGAGATGAGGAGAGACAGCTAAAATTTTGGGCAGAGAGTTTGAAAGCCGTATAGAGAAGTAAGGGGTAGGATTAGGATTGAGAGGGGGAGAGGAGAGAGAAGAAGACAGGTGGGTTGAGGGATTGAAGAGCTAAACAAGCAAAGGATAAAAACCTCTTATTTTTTTCTTTTTTCTTCACTTTTTTATTTCCTTTTTGAGAATAACCTTGTTCAAAATTTTAAAATTTTTAAAAGTCTAATAGGCTATGTATTAGTAATAGTCTCGAACTGTCCATATACCATAATAACATGGACTCAAAGTCTCTATCTTCAACAAACTTATAAAAGTATAAACTAAACAACAAATAGCCCCTCAAGGGTCTGGGCCAGGGGCTTAAATAGCCTCAATTACGACAATTACACTGTTTGAATTTAAGTACACGTGGTGGCCACGCCCACAGTTTGCTAAGAACTCTTGGATCAGATTCTCGTACTCCCAGAGCATAGCATCCTTCTCCCAGCTAGTTTCCTCTTCAAGCAAGCCCATCTATTGGACAAGGAATTCAATCCTCCGGTTCTTTTTACTTTGTCCCAGTACTCATCAAGCCAAAATGGCCTCTACCATATGTTCAAACTGGGCTCTTATGTTTGGTGGGGCTCGTAAGGCTTGGACCTTGTTTGGGTCTTCATCCTTGTGGTATGGCTTTAAGAAGCCCATAGGGAAGATTGGATTAACGATAATCCGGTTGGGAAGTGCCAATTGATAGGCCAACTTCCCTATCCTTCGGGTAACTTCGAAAGGGTCAACATATTGCTAGATCAAGCCGTGGTGTGCCCCCTTGGCATTGATCTTCTTCCAGATCGTGGGAGTGAGTTTCAACATCACTCAGTCCCCAACTTGGAACTCTTAAGGGCCATTGTTCTGCATCCGCATACTTCTTCATGCGCTTGACAGCTCAATAGCAGTGCTGTTCTAGCCTTAGCCAGTCGCAGTGTTGCTGGGCACTTGGACTAGTCATGTTGTAAGGCCACATCATGGGGACGCCAGGGGCTGCCAGCCCGTGGCTAGCTCCAAGGCGCTTTTTTCGGCGGAAGATCTCCGATGTAGGTTGTGGCAAAACGAGGCCAGGTCGAGTAAGCTGACCCAATTGTGCTTGTTAGCAGTCACATAGTGTCTCAAGTACTCCAATATGACATTCATCCTCTCGGTCTGGCCATCAGTCTGAGGGTGATTGCTAATGGAGAAGTTTAACCGAGTCCCCATGAAGTCAAACCACTCATGCCAGAACCTTCTCGTGAAGCGAGCATCTCGGTTGCTCACGATGTCCTTCGGAACACCCCATAGCTTCACCACATGGATGAAGAAGAGTTGTGCTGCAGTCTCGGCATACATTGGTCGGGGGAAGCGATGAAGGTGGCATACTTCGAAAGCTGGTCCACCACGACCATGTTCTGGCTCTTCCCATTCACTTTGGGAAGGCTGCTTATGACGTTCATGAACTGCTTGTCCATAAGCCTTTAGGGATGGGGAGGGGCTCAAGTATGCCGGCTGGCCTCTGCCGGTCAGTCTTGTCTTGCTAGCCCATTAGGTAGGTCTTCTCATAGTGTTCGACCTCTTGGTCTATGTTCGGCCAATAGAAGCCGCAGGACAACACGACCAAGGTCTGCTCTTGCCCCGGGTGGCCAGCTACTGGGGCATCGTGGTACTCCCTCAACAACTCCTTCCTTAGGTCATCTTATGTGCAAGGCACATAAACGCGTTTGCCTTTAGCATATAGAGCACCACCCTCTTACTAGAACCGTCGGGTGCGTCCCTCTCCTGGACTAGCTACACCAACTTTTGGGTCATCGACTTGTTGATCTCGCAAATGCGATCTAGGAGGTCCCCCTCTACTCGGGTGCTGGTGGCAACCACCACTAAGGGCTCGGTGTTGTGAATGAGCGCATCAGCCACCATATTGGCTTTGCCTGGTTTGTACTCCAAGGTGAAGTCAAACTCAGCCAAAAAACTCCTGCTATTGAGCTTGCTTTGGGGTCAGCTTCTTCTGGGTCGTGAAGTAGCTTGTGGCCACATTGTCTGTGCGCACCACAAACCTACTTCCCAGCAAGTAGTGCCTCCACACTCTGAAGCAATGCACTACTGCGGTCATTTCCTTCTCGTGGACTGAGTACTTCTGCTCAATCTCGTTTAGCTTTCGGCTTTCGTAGGCCACAAGGTGGTCCTCTTGCATCAACACCCCACCTATTGCATAACTCGAGGCATCAAATTGCACTTTGAAGGGCTTTCTGAAGTCAGAAAGCCGCAACACTGATTTGTGATGACCCTCTTGATCTTTTGGAAGGATTGCTCACAGTCCCCAGTCCATTCCCACTTGACCTAAGAAGGTTAGTCAGGGATACGACCTTCTTTGAGTACCCTGCAATGAAGCGCCGATAATAGTTGACGAGCCCAAGAAAGAGTGTTGCTCATGAAGATCCTTAGGCTACGACTAATCTAGGATGGCATGCACCTCTTGGTCATCCATCTGTATTTTCCTCCTTCCCATTTTGTTCCCGAGATACATGATTTCCTCTTGGGCAAGTACACATTTTTCAAACTTTACAAAGAGATGGTTGGCTCTCAGCTGTTTCAACACTGGTCTTAGATGCCTCACATGATCATAGAAGGTCTGTCTGTACACTATAATGTCATTTAAATACACTACTAGAAAGTCATCAATGTAGCCACCAAGTGCGATGTTCATTAAACGACAAAAAGTTGTCGGGGATTTAGTTAACCCAAACGCCATTACAAGGAATTCATAGGACCCGTAATGGGTTACATAAGTCGATTTTCCTTCGTTGCCTTCTATTATGCGGACTTGCTAGTAGCCTGTTCGTAGATCACATTTACTAAAGACCCTGGCCTTGGCTAGTCGGTCGAACAAGTCATCAATCAGGGGCAGTGGGTTCTTATCTTTGATTGTAAGCTTGTTCAAGGTGCGGTCTTCCACGCACATTCTCAGCTAGCCGTTCCTGCTTCTTTTGGAAGAGGACTGGGGCATCATAGGGGGACTTGGATGGCTGGATCATGCCAGCATCCAACAGTTCGTTCAACTGCTTATAGAGCTTAACTAGTTATGTTGGGGCCGTGCGATAAGGGGCACGGGTTGGGTTTCAAGTGTTGAAAATATGACCTATCAAGGCTTAAATTCTAGTAGTCTCTCATTTAGAGGGAGCGATTGAAATCTTGACGCCTTGCGAAATGGAGCCCAGATTCTTTTATCCCGGGTACGCATGTGGTATCAAGAGTTCACGTTTAGCTGCGATTGGCCAAGGCTGCGATTAGCCAGGGCTTGAAGCGTGATTGGCCAGGGTTGCGATTGGCCAGGGCGTTTAGCTGCGATTGGCCAGGGTCACCTCCTAGTCAGGATTTTATAAGTTAGTCTCATGTTTAGCTGCGATTGACTTGGGCTTGAAGAATCCAAACGAGAAAAATAAAACCCGAGTTCTTATTGAGTATTTGCCCTGTATAGAATGGTCAAGACTTATGGGACATAAGTCCGTATCCTGACATGAGATCATTACATGGCATGTGCATTTTCATTTCGTACGGAAAGCCACTCTTTTAATTGCATTATCAGAGTTTGGAAGAGCCAGTGCACATGTGCTTTGAGGGGACCCCTGTAATTGAGTTAGATCATGTCTCATAGGGGTACATTGAGAGCCTGATGATCGTAAGTTCTAGCTCAACGGCTTTGATTTAGCCAATTATGTGTCTCTGCTTTAGACTGTGGAACATAGGCCTATTGGGTCGATCTGAGACTCGGCGGAACATCATTTTGGACTAGCCCAATGGAGTATTCCGATACCTACAGTTATTAGCCTGAGATCTCACTATACCTTTTGTCCGATTTTATAATGATGAGAAAAACCTAATAATTGGTCGAAAATACTTCAAATATTTATTGTGAATTTTAGAGAATTTATCGGAATTTTATTTGCTAAAAAAAATGAGGTTTTTCAAATTGTGATTCAAATTCCACTTTAGTCCTGACCTTGTAGTGCCATGTGGCGTCCAAGTGGCCATAGGGCTGTCACGTGGCACCCCACGCCTCACTTTAGGATCATCGCCTAGCTTGACGCTGATCCCTAGGTGGGGGGACCAGATTGGCATTTGGTTGCTTGTTTTATTGTGTTTTGGTATCTCTTTATATATTGTTATATTTTGTTATATAGTGTATAACTTAAGACCCCTTTTTATCACATGTCTTAATTAATTCACACATGGGCCATGCATGGCATGTGTGGAGTTTAATTAATTAATTTATTTGATATTAAAGAGAAAATGGATTTTCAAATTTGAGTTGAAAAATATCTTCACACACATATGTAAAGGAGGCATTATCTTTAAATTGATTGGTTTGAAATTTTAGATCTACAAGGTGATTGGCTTTGATAAAGTAGAATATCTTCACATGTGTGAGCTTTGCCAATTACTTCTTTGCCTTTTACCCTTGGTGGTTATCTACTCTGATACCTTATTAAAAAAAACTAAGGGTGTTTTTGTAAGGGCATATTGGATGCAATTGGAATAAAAACATGGGTCAAAGACAAAATGGTAAAGCGACATAATTTAGGGTTAGGGTGAGTGATAATGGTATGAAATCCCATTCTTTTATCCTATTTGTTGGATGAGGATGGGTGGCTAGGGACATTAGCCGCTGATGTGCCTTTGGATTAGTGCATCAAGGGTTTTGATTGAGTCCAAGGTTACACTCATATTATAAAAGTACATCATGAGATCTCAAACCCAAACTATCTCAACTATTGAACCATTTTGGAAAATTTGTGCCCCCCCCCTTTTTTTAGAGCTTTGTGAGAGAAAATTGAAGAGAGAGAGACCCCATATTTTCTTTTTCAAAAGGCTTTTAGAGTTCATTGATGGTGATCTTGATGGTGGTCCTCCTTTCTTATGCTTAAGTTCATAGTGTACATTTATCAAGGTAAACTCCATTGAATTTTTTTCTCATTAGTTCATATTCTTGGCATCTATAGTTGCTGGAGTTTTGAATTTGCAAAAGTTTCATTGATCTTAGAATTCCCATTTGGTCATCTTTTTCATCATGCTTATTCATAGTGTGGTCTTTCATGAGTTATAGCTTAAATGCATAAGAATCCATGATCATGCATAGTATCCATTGATTACTTTGCTTCAAATCGGTCAACTACTTTAGTCTCAGTGTGGAATTGAATTTTCAGAAGTTTTTCATCATGTTTTTACCCATGGGGGTTCATAACCTTTTCATACAAGACTGTTTTGGTGGTCCGAGGGACCATCGTGTGTAGTTTGGTCATAACTCTCTTGTTCTTTATCCGATTCAATTCAATCTTTTGCATTCTATTTTGGATGATAATGCTAGTGTGTTGAGATATTAAGAAGTGATTTTAAGGTGTACAATTGCTTCCTATTTGGCTTAGACACTCTTGTGAGATTGAACCATTTTTGTACAATTCGAAGGGACAAAATTAAGTCCTTATAAGGCCCGATTGTGTGGCCCCAGGTTTGAAACATGGCTTCCCGATTTTAATTTGGCATTCTAATTCCCTGTTTAGTTGAGTTTATTCCTTAGAATTTTGTTTAGATTAGTTGTATGTTGTATTTAAGCTTTGGGACATAGTTTATGTAATTTGTGTTATGAAAGTGTAATTCATAAGCTAGTTTTGCTTTATATGTGATTGCCCCATTAGGGGTTGTTATTTGAGTTTATTTACAGAGGTTTTACAAAGCTAGAAATGGTTGTAATTGTTATTTAAAGGATTGTAACTCATTCGCTTAGCTTGGTTTTAAGCAAATGGCTTGTTGAAGGTGTGCATTTTGCTTTGTTTTTCGGTTTAAAAATTTGCTCTAGTCTTTGTCTTCACTATCATCAAGCTCCTGCCTCGTGTTCCATCTTGTTGTCCACAACCTTGTTTAAGAGGTTGGGACCTTGGGAGTTCTGGGGACATAACGTTTGCAAACTCCCCCAAAACGTTTTCAACGACAAGGGGCACATAGATGTCACTCTTGTTCTTGTTGAGCACAAGGGTAGTTAGATAGGTGGCTTGGCCCTGCTGGAGCCCTACATTGACTTGCAGGGCAGACAGTTCCTTCCCCTTGCCCTTGCGCTCAACAAGCACCATACAAGGCAAGTCTCATCACAGATGGTGACCACACCAAGGTGTGGCACCACTACAGCTTTTGCGTTCGCCGGAAACTCCAATCCATGGATGACCTCAAAATCATCGTAGGGCACTGCAACAAGGGTAACTTTACCTCTCCATGCTCCCATCTTTAGTGGGACATCCCGGGCTGCCCCCTCAAACGACTGTGGTGCAGCATGCTCCGTCTTCAACTTGTTGCCATCCACGGCCAACTTGAGGCCCAGCTGGACTGTCTCGTTGGCAGCCACGAAATTGAGGGTGGCTCTCGTGTCCACCATGGCCTTCATCTCTTTGCCATTTAGGGTGACCTTGATCTACATCAGGCCATCGCTGGCTAAGGACTCCTGTGCTACCTTTTGGATAGTATGGTGTTGAAGAGGAGTCGACCTCACAACCTCCTCCTCATCTTCCTCCATGTTCTGCACCGTGTTGAGGGACTTCTTCTTGGGGCAGTTTATGGCTCGGTTTGGGCCTTTGCAAATAGAGCACATGGAGAAATCCTTCTTGGCACCAACTTTGCTAGAAGTCTCCCCATTGGGTCGCCCACCTACTTGTCCGACACCTTGGCGTTTAGTGTCGCTATTGCCCCTTTTCGCCTTTGCTCTGCCCGTAGCTTGTCGTGAATTCTTTGACGAAGCATTGAGCTTGACGTACACAAGGGATTCAACAGAAGTAACAGCTGCAGGCAAATTGTAACAATCCTAAACTTTAAAAAGCAAAAAAAAAAAAAAAAAAAATCTTTATAGTGTGATAGTTCATATAAGTATTATGGTCCTTAGGGACCATCACCACTTTTGTTAACTTTTTCCTTTCATATACCACGTCCTTAATTGACGTGGGCCTCAAACGTTTCACGTATAATATTATTGTCACACCTCATGTATGAGGTGGAGCTTAATAAATAATATAATAATGTGTCTTAAGAATTTAAATAGGAGAGGTGAGGACTCCCACCCTAGAAAACTTTTGTATAAGCTCTCCCAACACACTGAGATCTTTCTCTCTTTAGTCGAAACGGAGTGAGCTCTTTCTCTCTCTAGCCAAATTTTACCGGAAGTCCCACTCAAACACTCAAATATTATAGGTAAGTGACTTCATTATCTTGAAAAATAATCCGTTCTTTGTGAAAATGAAATGAAATAATTATTTCTGCTTATTATCATGAATTTTAGGCGCGATAAATGTTATGCGCAAGTGACCTCATTATTTTGAAAAATAATCTTTTTAATATAATTGTGATATTTTATCTATGTTAGAAATTTTAAATGCTGTAAATTCTTAGAAATAAATTTATTTTTCTTATCTATTGTTAGATAATTTTAGATACTGTAAAATTATTAGAAATAAATGTGATATTTTTTCTTTTAGTAAAATTGTGAGATTTCTTTCTACTATTTTTGAATATTTAGACATTGTAAAATTCATGTGCAAATGACTGCCTTATTATTTGAAAACTTATATTTTTGCATTCGATAATAGCATTGTTTGTGAAATGTTTATTTGCGAATTGACATCCCATAAATTGTGATAATTCCGTATTCTTGGATTTTTATAAGAGTTTTTCTATACATACTAGATTGGCAATTATGCTAGAATGTCTTTACGAACTGCTACCTTTCTGAATTTGAGCCCAAAATATTTTACTGGGTATTTTTGAAATGTTATTGAAAGTGACCGTTATTAATGGTTTCAGTGAAATTCATATTAATAATTGCAGTGATATGTTGAGTACATGATATTGCTGCTTTCGAATGTTTAAAGAGATTTAGAAATACTTTAAGTATGCAAGTGGACTCATCCGGTTCGCCGGTGAGGTATAAGTGGACCTATCCGGTACGTCGGTAGGGATTAAGTGGAATCATCCGGTACGCCGGTGAGGTATAAGTGGACTTGCAGGGATTAAGTGGACCTATCTGAGATGCCGATAGGGATTAAATGGATCCATCAGGACGCTGATGGGGTATATAGTTGACCTACTTGGGACGCCAGTAGGGTATTTGGTGAAATCTTTTGAATTATGCACTGCCGTTAAAATGTTATACGCATTTCAATTATTCGAATTATACTTAATTATGCATTTTTGAAAGTGAAACTGTTGATGCATTTCTGTTAATAGATCTCCTTTTTAAAAATATTGATATCTTTCAACCATGATTATTTTTAGGATTATGATGATCACTTACTGAGTAGCCAAACTCATCAAATTTTGGTAAACATTTTTTCAAGTTAATTGCTG
>NW_006496564.1:978842-1005754 GCF_000471905.2 Amborella trichopoda | reverse complement strand
TGTCCTAAAACGAGATGTATGTATGTTTTGACTGTCACATCTTGGGAATATCAGTATTGTAAATTCTTGGGGCGTGACACAAATCCTTGACCACCTATCTCCTCAACTCGGTCTGGGCCCATGGCTGCAGCTCGCCATGAAGTTGAAGAGTTTGTCCTCCTCGGACATGTTCTTGATGTCAAACATGCGACTTGAAAATTGCTTGACGTACTCTCGTACTGTGGCAGTGTGCTTGAGTTTTCAGAGGGCCTTGCTAGCCGTCCAGACAACATTCTCTAGCAGGAACTTCTCTTTGAGTTCGCGCTTGAGGTCATCCCACCCAACAATGGGAGGCCTTGACCCATCAGTCATGGGGGTCTTCCACTAGAGTTTGGCGTTTCCGGTGAGGTATATCGAGGTCACCATCACTCGGTCCTCCTTACGAGCCTGGGCAACAGAGAACTACTGCAAGTATTGCACTGTATCCCAGAGGAAGTTTTCTAACCCCTTTGTAACTGGCCCTACCAAAAGGCTTAAGCTCCGACACTTTTACTCGGGTCGTGTCAAGTGCCCCTGAAGAATTGCTTAAAGTCCTTTTGACTAGGCTAAGCTCCTCGTTTAGGGTCTTGAGATTGTCTTTGAAAACATCTTTCAAGGACACAACCTCAGCCTCTAGATCCCCCAACCAAGTTCCCCAGTTGCCAGCGTGCTCTTCTTGTGCTGCCATCAACAGATCGAGTCTGATGCTAAGGGCCTGGGCTGTCTCCTCTGAGGTAGCCAATTGAGCATCGAAGTCGGCTAGTCGCTCCTCGACTAGGCTAAGATGATCACCGATTTTTGGAGCCATTGCTTGGAGCTATCTGTGAGCCTGGGCTCTGACCCCAATTGTCATGGGGTTAGGACTTCAGCTAACACCGTTCGGCCTTTGCTCTTAGCTTGGATGCTAAGGGTCAAGTTCAACCTTACTCTTGTGCATCTACCTAGGGACTTTTATGCACTCACTCACACCAAGCACACACTCAAAATGGTTTAAGGGCCTCAACCCGTTTTATTAAGCTCTACGATTGCTTGTGTATACTGCCACAGATACACCCTCAAGAGTTTAGGTTAAGGGCTTATAACCCCGTTTACAACACTTAACACTATTTGAATTCAAGTACACTTGGTGGCCATGCATATCCTTGGGCCTAGTCGTGGGCAGCTGGCAGGCAGCGAGGTTGCCCACGTCCTAAGCAGTTACACCTTGAGGCTACCAGCCTCAGCCATGTTGGAGTCCGGCTTATCCTTGCACCAACACTTCGCCATGTGCTTTAACCGTCGTCCCATTTTGCGCCCATGACCTGGTCATTCGGACCCCATATCCCATCTTAACTTGTTTAGAAATTCAACCTTGGCGCCTGACTGCTCACATGTGCCCATCCAGCCCATAGTCTACTCTCTGCTGCCATGCTGTGGAGCACAGGCACCTACACCAGTGCACCTGGGTGCTGCCTAGTCCACTGTTGCCCGCCGGTGAACCAAGGCTCGTACACTTCCCTCAAGTATAAGTGTAGTAACAAATCACTTCGATTAGAAGTGTGTTGATACCCAGTGTCTAAGTAGCACCACTTTGTGCATGTGTTGGAAATATGGCCTTTCAAGGCCTAAATTCGAGTAGTCTCTCATCCAGTGGGAGTGATTGAGAGATAGAGATCTGGAGGCCTTGCAAAATGGGGCCCAGATTCTCTTACCCCGAGTATTATGAGGTATTGAGGGTATACGTTTTGAGAAAGTGATCTCTCGGGGAGGTGTGAGGGTCACCTCCGAGTCAGGGCTGTGTTGATTAGAATGCCTCATGTTTGATTGTGATAAGCCTGGGCTTGGAGAAACCAAAAGAGAATATAGAATGTTTATTGAGTAATCACCTTGTATGGAATGGTCAAGACTTATAGGATATAAGTTCGTATTATAACACGAGACCGTTCCATGGCATATGCATTTTCATTTCGTACGGGAAGCCATTATCAATGCATAATACACATAAGCAAGTGAGGGATCACACTATGTGGGAATGTCATGAAGATAATATCAAAATAAAGATCTAAGGAAGCTAAAGGACAACTGTAAATGAAATTTGCACGAATCTTTGATGTAGGATAAAATGATTTTTGATGAAGAATAACTTAGTCAGATAATACCTTAATTATAATATGAGATAAGCTTGATCTTATGGAGTGAAGGACCACCATCAAGCTTCAAAGATCATCAATGAAAGATGGGAACTCTCACGAGCAAAGGGGTGATACGTGGAGGACACAAGGTTCGATCTCTTTCTTTCTCTTTCTATTCACTTCAAGGAAAATTGATTTTTCCAAGTGGGTAGGGTTTGGAACTTAAAGAAGTATATATACATAGTGTGTAAGAATGGATATCATCAACACCCTTGATGCACCTATCCAAAAGGCACATGAGAGGCCAATACACCCTAGCTACCCATCCCCATCCAACCACTAGGATAAAAGGATGGGATTTAACACCCTTATCACCCACATTAAACCCTAAGTAAGGCCACTTTATCCTTTTGTCCTTAGGTTCATATTTTTATTCCAAGTGAATCCAACTTGCCTTTACATAAAAGCCCTTAGTTTTAAATAATCAAATAGTGTAGAGATCCATCAAGTGCAATGACACCACATGTAAAACTCACACGTGGAAAAGTACAATTTTTTTTTTCTTTTTTTTCTATAGCTCAGTGGGGAGGAGATCCCCTTACCCTGACGTTTGTAGGACTCGAGCCTGAGAACCAAACGCCGCGAATTCTATCGCCCGATGTGCTTGCCAGTTTATGAAAGCCAATCACCTTATAGATCTAATAGTTCAAACCAACCACAATGAGCTCAATGTCCCCTTCACACATGTGAACATATTTTTGAAATTCAAATTCAAAATTTGAATTTTCATGGATTCAATATTTAAGTTAAATTAAAATAAATCTCATACATGCCAACAAAGGCACTTGTGTGAATTAATTAAATATGTGACAAAAATATACTTTAAGTTATAACATAATAAAACAAGTCAAATAACAATATATAACTGTATAACAAAATAATATATGCTATCTATGTCCCTCGTCTTGGGATTAGCGCTCAGCTAGGCGTTGATCTTGTGGTAGGGCCAAGTGTGCCATGTGGCCACCCTATGGCCACTCGGGTATACCATGTGGCAGTCTTCAAATGAAATTAGGTCTAAACAAATATTAAAAGTACATTTTTGTAAATAAAAAAATTCCAAAAAAAAATCTCCAAAATTCACAATAAATATTTAAAATATTTATGAACATTTATTCATCATAATTAAATTGGACAAAGGGTAAGTAATTTCTCATGGCCTTGACTCTAGGTATTGGAGTAGTCCATTGGGCTAGTCTCGAATGATATTCTGCCGGTGTCTCAAGCTGACCTAATGGACTTATGCTCCATATTCTATAATAGGTCTCGTAATTTGTCACATCAAAGTCATTGAGCCAGAGCTTCCCGTCATCCGCCTCTCAATGGATTACAGATGCACCCCTGTGGGACATATTCTAACAAAAGTACAGGGTTCCTCTCAAAGCACATGTACACTGGCTCTTCCAAACTCGGATTATGTATTTGGAAGAGTGGTTTCCTATGCGAACGTTAATGCATATGGCATAGAATGGTCCCGTGTCAGGATACAGACTTATATCCCATTAGTCATAACCATCTCATACATGGCTGTTACTCATAAAAATACTCGATTTCTATTGTACTCGATTGGATACTCTAAGCCCTGGCTAATCACAACAATCATGAGGCTAATATAAACATGATCCTAACTAGGGGGTGAGCCTCACACCTCCTTGAGAAATTGTTTTCTCAAATGTAAAACTCTCATAACCTCAAGTACTCGGGGTATAAGAATTTGAGTCTCGTTTCATAAAGCACCCAGATTCTATCTCTCAATCACTCCTACTGAATGAGAGACTATTGGTATTTAGGCCTTGAAAGGCCATATACCCAATAATGAGATCTCACTTACCCTTTGTCTAATTAATTATGATGAGAAATGATGAATAAATGTTCATAAATATTTTAAATATTTATTGTGAAGTTTGGAGAATTTTTCAAAATTTTTTGATTGACAAAAATGTACTTTTAATATTTGTTTAGACCTAATTCTATTTAAGGATTGCCATTTGGCACACCAGAGTGGCCATAGGGTGGCCACGTGGCACTCCTGGCCGCCCCATACTATCAACCGCCCAGTTGGGCGCTAATCCTAAGGTGGGGGACGTGGATGACATATATTATTTTGTTATGTTGTTAGATATTGTTATTTGATTTGCTCTATTATGTTATAACTTAAGGTACATTTTTGTCCCATGTTTAATTGATTTACTCAAGTACCTTTATTGGCATGTGTGAAATTTATTTTAATTTAATTTAAATATTAATCCAAAGTAAAATCGAAGTTTGAATTTGAATTTCAAAATATCTTCACACTTGTGTGAAGGGGACATTAAGCTCGTTGTGGTTGGTTTGAAATATTAGATCTATAAGATGATTGGTTCTCGTAAAGTATTGTTTTTTCACATGTGTGAGTTTACCTTTTACTATTTTAGCCATTGCCCTTACTAGATCCATACACTACTTGATTGTTTAAAACTAAGGGCTTTTTTATAATGGCAAGTTGGGTTCACTTAGAATAAAGATATGGACCTAAAGACAAAAGGGTAAAGTGGCCTTACTTAGGGTTTAATGTGGGTGATAAGGGTGTTAAATCCCATTCTTTCATCCTATTGGTTGGATGGAGATATGTGGCTAGGGTATATTGGTCTCTCATGTGCCTTTGGATAGGTGTATCAAGGGTGTTGATGATATCCCATCTTACACACTAACACTATGTATGTATACTTCTTAAGTCCCAAACCCTACCCACTTGAGAATTTCAAATTTGCTTGATTGAATAGAGAGAGAAAGATAGAGAGCAAACCTTAGGGCCTCCACGCACCTCCCCTTTCCCTTTGATGGTTTCCATCCTCCATGGATGGCCTTTGAAGTTTCATGGTGGTCCTCTCCATAAGAGCATGCTTATCAAGGTATCTTGAAACTAAGTTTTCCTCCATTATAGTTAAGTTAGTTCTTCATCAAAAGTTCCTGGAATTTCATGTTTACAGTAGTATTTTGCTCTTATGATGTTTGATTTCATATCCTTACCATTTTACTCTTTCATAGAGTGGTCCCTCATATGATCCTAAGCCTGTTAGGCTTGATATACCTTTGAGATTGAGTAGTTTGCACTACTTTCTTGCTCGCGATTTTTCCATAGCATGTCTAAGTCTTGTTTAAGAAATTTCGGAGATATGGTTCATTTTAGAACTGTGATTGCTCATTTAGAGTTGGAACTTTTGCATAAAAAATTGTTTTGGTGGACCGGTGGACCACTACATGTAGCTTTGCTCTATCTTGCGCTACATTGATCTGATTTGCTCTATTATTCTTGCAAACTGTCTCAAATCGATTTAATGAACTCTAAGAAGTGGTTTTAAAAGTGTAAGAGCTTCCGAATTGGATTAGATACTCTTGAGATTATAAATCACTCTTGCACTATTCATTGGGACAAAATTAAGTCCTTAAAAGGTTCGAATTTGTGGCCTGGGCACAAGGGGTTCGAACCATGGCTTCCCACTTGTTTGCATGCATGTTTATTTACTGTTTTTACAATTATTAAATGATTTATGATTGATAGAAATGAGTATGTTATGTGAATATTGAGATTGTTATTTAATCTTGTGGTATGAGCCTTAATGCTATGCTCTATTGTTTATATGACTTGAAATGTTATTGGATTTTCTTTGATCAAATATATGTATGTGTGTAACATGTGGTACATGATGAGGATGAAGATTGAACATGTAATTGTTATTTAATTTGGAAAGATGTGGAGTTTTGAGTACATGTAATTCAATGAATTATAGAGAAAAGCATATGTGTATTTAGACACCACATTGTATTTCAGTTAAAAATTTTAAAAAAACAAAGACAGCACATTGTATTTATTTGTATTTTGAGAAAGGGATTTATAAAGGGACCTATTAGAGTTGGATTTTTCAATAATTCAAGATGTATATAAGTCCAAGTTGTGGGCTAGAATCTGTAATTTCATAACCCCATATGAAAGTTTTATGTAGTTAGAGCATCATGTTTCAATAAAAATGAAAAATTTAAGTTATCTTGTCCCTTGGTCTTATACCACCCACAACGTGAGGCTTGCAGAGCATAGCTTATGACCAATAGAAAGGCCATGCAAGGCCCCAGGCCGGCTAAGCGATGCACGAAGGGAGGTTTGCTAGTCTTCCCCTTGACTAAGGTGCATGCCGCCAGTAGGGGTCCTGACAAGCCTCATCCGCCGACAGTTCTCGACGTCCTCGTTGGGGGTCTAGGGGAAGACTAGCAAACCTCTTTTGGTACATCGGTCAGCCGGCCCAGGGCCTTGTCTAGAGCCTTGCTTGGCCTTTTTGTTGGCCGTAGGCTATGCTCTGCAAGCCTCACGCACCAGGCTGGTACACACGCCAAAGTGGTGCTACTTGAATGCTGGGTATGCAAACTTTTGTAATTGAAGTGATTTGTTACTACACCTATACTTAAGGGAAGTGTGGGAGCCTTGGGTCATAGGTGGGCAACAGTGCACAGGGTTGCACCCAGGTGCATAGGTGCAGGTGCCTATGCACAACAGCATGGCACTAGAGAGTAAATCGTGGGTTGGATGGGCGTCATTGAGGCCCTCATGATCGACGGTGGAGGGTCCTCAGGATCGATGGGTCAGTGCCTCATGATCGATGGGTCAAGGCCTCCCATTGTTGGGTGGGAGGACCTCAAGCATCAACTCAAGGAGCTGTTCCTGTCAGGGAATGCTGCTTGGACGGCTAGGGAGGCCCTCTGAAAGGTCAAGCACACTGCCATAGTACGAGAGTACGTTAAGCAATTTTCAAGTCTCATGCTTGACATCAAGAACATGTCCAAGGAGGACAAACTCTTCAATTTCATGGCTGGGGCTATAGCCATGGGTGCAGGCCGAGTTGACAAGGCAGGGGATTAAGGGCCTCCCTGCAGCTGTTATTGCTGCTGAGTCCATTGTGGACTTCAAACTCAATGCTTTGTTGGAAGTTTCACGACAAACTAAGGGCAAAGCAAATGAAACGAGGGGTAACGACAGCCCTAAACATCAAGGTGGTAGGCAAGTAGGTGGGCAGCCTAATGGGGAGTCTTTTGGCAAAACTGGTGACAAGAAGGACTTCTCTGGGTGCTTCATGTGCAAAGTTCAACACTGAGCTTTAAACTTCCCCCAGAAGCAGTCCCTCAGCACGGTGCAGATCATGGAGGAAGATGAGGCGGAGGTCGTGAGGGTGACTCCTCTTCAACTTCATGCTATCAAGAAGGTAGCACAGGAGTCCTTAGCCAGTGGTGGCTTGATGTACATCAGGGTCACCCTAAATGGCAAAGAGGTGAAGGCCATGGTGGACATGGGAGCCACTCACAATTTTGTGGTTTCTTGAGAGACAGTCCGACTGGGCCTCAAGTTGGCCGTGGATGGTAGCAAGTTGAAGACGGTGAATGCTACCCTACATTCAATTGAGGGGATGGCTTGGGATGTCCCATTGAAGATGGGAATGTTGAGCGGTGAAGTTTCCCTTGTTGCAGTGCCCTAGGATGACTTTGAGGTTATCCTTGGATTGGAGTTTCTGGCTGAAGCAAAAGCTGCAGTGGTGTCACACCTTGGTGTGGTCACCATCTATGATGACACTTGCCCCTGTATGGCGCTTGTTGAGCACAAGGGCAAGGGGAAGGGAACTGTCTGCTCTGCAAGTCAATGTAGGGCTCCAGTAGGGCCAGGCTACCTATTTGGCCACCCTTGTGCTCAACCAGGACAAAGAATGACATCCATGTGCCCGGCCCCTCATCATCGAGAAAGTTTTGGGGGAGTTTGCTTATGTTATGCTCTCAGAACTCCCAAGGTCCTTACCTCTTCGCAAGGTTGTGGACCACAGGATGGAGCACGAGGTAGGAGCTTGAACCCCAGCCCATACCCCTTATCGCATGGCCCCAACGGACTAGCTGAGGTTAGTAAGCAGTTGAACGAGCTGCTGGATGCTGGCATGATCCAGCCGTCCAAGACCCCCTATGGTACCCCAATCCTCTTTCAAAAGAAGCAGGAATGGCTCGCTGAGAATGTGCGTGGCCTACTGCGCCTTGAACATTCTTACAAGCAAAGATAGGTACCCCCTGCCCCTGATTGGTGACTTGTTTGACCGACTAGCCAAGGTTAGGGTCTACAGTAGACGTGATCTGCGAATCGGCTACTTGCAAGTTCGCATAGCACAGGCGACGAAGAAAAAACTTGTGTAATCCTTTACGGGTTCTATGAATTCCTTGCAATGCTATTTGGGTTAACTAATGTCTCGACAACGTTTTGTCATTCAATGAACAATGTACTTAGCGGCTACCAGTGTTTTAAAATGTGGCCGCATCGCTGCATATGCGGCCACATCAGGCGGTATGCGGTGGGCACCGCATCGGAAAAGACCGCATATGCGGTTTGGAGGTATGCGGGCGCATATGCGCCGCATCAGAGCGCATTAGAGCCGCATAGCGCATTTGGCCGCATACTATTCTGCGATGTTACTTTCGATTGTGCCCTTCGAGGATGAGCAAAATAGTCTTTTTGAACATAAAAAATTGGGGGAAATAGTTTGGGGGGTATTAAACGCCCTAAACAAGCATTTACAACCACTTTCGTGGCTTTTTTGGGGATCAAATCGAACAAAAAAAAAGGGGCAAAAATTGTTTTTCATTGAGATCTTGGATTTGGGGATTATTTGATACTTGGATCTTGATTTGAACATTTTGGTTGTTTATTTGCGGAAGTTTAGGTGAATTTGTGATAAGGAATCGGGGGTTTCAAAGGCCGTGAAGAAATTGAGCACTGCTTCAAAGTTTAGGTGAATTTGTGCTTATGGTTGTTGATTGTTGAATGTTTTATGAAGCTAGTTTCAAGTTTCTAGTATCTAGTTTCTATCAGGGGAGAGTGGATACAGAATCTCTGACATCTAATATTTTTGGAGTTAAGCATTAAACTAAAATACCTACTATCACATATATCACATCCATATTTTTTTTCTATGCATTAACCTATTTTTTTAGATTTTTTAGACTTTTTTTTATATCTATTGACCGCATCGTCGCGATGCACCTGCATCCGGACCGCATCAAGCTGCATCGGCCCCTCCACCGCTTTTGGCGACAGTCCGCATTTTAAAACACTGGTGGCTACATCGATGACATGTAGTAGTGTATTTAAATGACATTGTGGTGTGCAGGCAGACCTTAGATGATCATGTTAGATATGTAAGGCTGGTGCTGGAGCGGCTGAGGGCCAACCAGTTTCTTGTAAAGCTTGAAAAATATGTATTTGCCCAAGAGGAAATCATGTTCCTCGGGCATGAAGTGGGAAGCGGAAGATAGAGATGGATGACCAGAAGGTGCAACATCCTAGATTGGCCGTAGCCTAAGGATTTCCATGTGCTACGCTCCTTCCTAGGGCTAGCCGACTATTATTGGCACTTCATTGAGGGGTACTCAAAGAAGGTTGTATCCCTTGACTGACCTTCTTCGGAAGGGTGTCAAGTTGGAATGGACAGGCGATTGTGAGCAGTCCTTCGAAAATCTCATGAGGGCCATCACCAACAAACCAGTGTTGTGACTTCCTAACTTTGAAAAGCACTTCGAAGTGCAAATTGTTGCCTCGAGCTGTATGTAAGTGGGGTGTTGATGCAAGAGGGTCACCCTGTGGCCTTCGAAAGCCGAAAGCTAAATGCTACTGTGCAAAGGTACTTGGTCCAGGAGAAAGAAATGACCGCAGTAGTGCACGACCTCAGAGTATGGAGGCACTATTTGCTGAGAAGTAGGTTTGTGGTGTGCACAGACAATGTGGCCACAAGCTACTTCACGACCTAGAAGAAGTTGACCCCAAAGTAGGCTAGATGGCTAAAGTTTTGGCTGAGTTTGACTTCGCCTTGGAGTACAAACCAGGCAAAGCCAATGTGGTGGCTGATGTGCTCAGTCGCAAGATTGAGCCCTTAGTGGTGGTTGCGACCATCACCCGAGTAGAGGGGGACCTCTTGGCTCGCATTTGCGAGGAGGGCAAGAAGGACCTGGTGACCCCAAAGTTGGTGCAGCTAGTCCATGAGGGACACACCCGGCGGTTATGGTTAGAGGGTGATGCACTGTATGCTTAAGGCTGGCGCGTCTATGTGCCGAGCACAGGTGGCCTAAGGAAGGAGTTGCTAAGGGAGTGCCACGATGCTCCTGTAGCTGGCCACTCGGGGCAAGAGCGGACCTTGACCCTGTTGTCTTGCGGCTTCTATTGACCGAACATGGATCCGGAGGTCGAACACGACGTGAAGACCTGCCTGGTGTGGCAGCAGGACAGGACCATCGGCAGAAGCCAGCTAGCCTACTTGAGCCTCTTCCATCCTTGAAGGCCCATGGACAAGCCTTGCCCATGGTCTTCATAAGCGGCCTTCCCAAAGTGTTTGGCAAGAGCTAGATCATTGTAGTAGTGAACCGGTTTTTGATGTATGCCACCTTCATCGCGGCCCCCAACCAATGTATTGTCGAGACTAAAGCACAACTCTTTTTCACCCATGTGTGAAGCTGTGGGGTGTCCTGGAGGACATCGTGAGCGATTGAGATGCTCGCTTCACGGGAAGGTTGTGGTAAGAGTTGTTTGACTTAGTGAGGACTAAGTTAAACTTCTCCACCAGTAATCACCCTCAGATCGATGATCAGACCGAGAGGATGAATGCCATATGGATGAGTACTTGAGACAACATTTGATTGCTAACCAGCACAACTGGGCTTCGCCCAGTTTTGCTGCGACCTATATCGGAGCTCTTCCACGGGGAAGAGCGCCTTTGAGCTAGCGACAGGCCGGTAGCCCTTTGCGCCCCATTATGTGGCCTTACGACATGGCCAGTCCTGGTGCAATAGCACTGTGGTTGTCTAAGGCAAGGGCCGAACAGCTAGAGGAAGCTCGCGAGTGCCTTGAATGGGCTGTCAAGCGCATGAAGAAGTATGCGAATGCAAGATGACGACCCTTAGAGTTCCAAGTTGGGGACTGGGTGATGTTGAAACTCACTCCCCAGATCTGGAAGAAGATTAGTGCCAAGGCGACACACCGCAGCTTGATTCAGCGGTATGATGGCCCTTTCGAAGTTATCCGAAGGATAGGGAAGTTGGTCTATCCATTGGCAGTTGACAATCGGATTAAGGTTCATCTAGTCTTCCTTGTGGGCTTCTTAAAGCCATAGAACAAGGATAAAGGCCCTAGCAGGGTCCAAGCCTTATGAGCCGCACCAAACGTAAAAAACCAAGTTCGAACATGGGGTGGAGGCCATTTTAGCCCGACGAGTACTGGGCCAAAGTAAGAAGAACCAGACGGTTGCTTGAAGTGGAAGTCAGCTGGGAGAAGGATGCTATGCTTTGGGAGTACGAGAGTCTGGTCCAGGAGTTCTTGGCTAGACCCTCGATGTGGACGTCGGGTTCTGAAGGCGGGGGAGACTTGTTAGGACCTCTGCTGGCTGTGCACTTTGGTCAAGGGGAAGGTTAACAAACCTCCCTTGGTGCATCGGTCAGCTGCCTTGGGACCTTGCCTGACCTTTCTGGTGGCCTTAGGCTATGCTTTGCAAGCCTTACGCACCAGCCTAGTGCACATGCCAAAGTAGTGGTACTTGGACGCTAGATATGGACACACTTCTAATCGAAGTGATTTGTTGCTACACATATACTTGAGGGTAGTGTGGGAGCCTTGGGTTGCTGGCGGGCAGCTGTTGGCAAGGCAGCACCCTGGTGCACAGGTGTGCCTGTGCACCGCAACATGGCAACAGAGAGTTGAGCATGGGCTGGATGGGTGCCTGTGAGCTGGCAGGCGCCAAGGTTGAATTTTTTTAACAAGTGAAGGTGGGATGTGGTGTAATGACCGGCTGGGATCTAGACGACGAGGTCGTGGGTGCAAAATGGGGTGATGGTTATGGCGCATGGCGGAGTGTTGGTGCAAGGATAAGCCTGACTCCAGGAGTGGCTGAGGCTGACAGTCTCAAGGTGTAACCGCTTTAGACGTGGGCAGCCTGATTGTCTGCTTGCTGTGCACAACCAAGCCCAAGGGTGTGCGTGACCACTATGTGTACTTGAATTCAAATACTGTAACTATTGTAATCGAGGCTATATAAGCCCCTGGCCCAAACCCTTGAGGGGGTATTTGTGGCAGTATACTCAATCAATTGTATAACTTGATGAAACGGGCTTAGGCCCTTGAACCATTTTGAGTGTGTGCTTGGTGTGAGTGAGTGCATAAAAGACCCTAGGTCGGTACGCGAGAGTAATGCTGAACTTGACCATTAGCATCTAGGCTAAGAGCCAAGACCGCATAGTGTTAGCTAAAGTTCTGACCTCGTGACAATAACATCCAAATGTCTAAAGTCCAAACCAAAATGGTGCAATAAAGATTCTACAAAAGATGAAGAGAGTGGACATTTGCGTTTCTCCAATCATCATCAATAAGAATCAAAATCAACATCGTTATCGCTTCAACTGCTTCAAAATCGAGGCTGTCATCAACAAAATCGTCACCCTCTTCTACATATTGCTCTTCTTTCGTGGTTTCTTCTCAATTCTCCTCCTCATCCTCTATCTCCCTCTCCCTCCATGAGTGTGATGTATTAGCAGCAGTCCTTGCTTGAGTGGTCGAGTGGCCCTCCTAGGATCGGAAGCTCGACTCAGGTCAAACCTTCCCTGGGGAGACCTTCTTAGTACCAAGGTCTCCAAGTAGCCAATCGGAAGGATTCTCCATGTCTTTCGAAATGATGGGATCCTTCTCTAGTTGGTTAAACTTCTCCTTGAAGCTCTGATTCTCTCTTAACAAAAATCAAGTTATTGAGCTTCCTTTGTTCAAGCCTATTTCTTCTCTTTGTATGCACCTATAAGAAAAAATGCATGAGTACTAGACTACTAGTAAACTACTAATCTACTACTACTATTACTAATTAAGCCATCTGTTAGTAATCTATTGTATCATATGTTAATATGTTTATATCTAATTTTCCATTATCTTCTATGAGTATATATTAAAAATGAACTTCTAAACAAAAAAAGAATGTAAAATACTATCTCAAACGAACTCTAATTGTGCTCACAACTAGAAGAGGTAGTTCTCAAATTCAATATTTGAATAGCCATCTTTTGGAGGTGTGGAGCGCTACTCCCATGTTGTCTCCACCATTGGACTGCAATATGTGGGCAACTTTTATGGTTAATTTAGGTATTGAACATTATCATATAGAATTTTAGCAACTAGAAAGAAAATTTTCAAACAAAAATACGAAATATATTGTTATTACTTGGCTCGTCGTTGCTTCTCTGTCTTACTGCCATATCTTTCCCATATGACATTAAAACACACTCGTACAAAATGAGCTCTTCAATTGATATCTTATCTTGGATATTTGGATCGGTAACTAATCTCTTAAGACACTCATGAAAACCATCCATAATTGTATCTTTTGCTTCAATATCAGCATCAACATAAAGGAACCTAGGGTTCATGTAGTACCCCGCTGCATGCAATGGTCTATAGAGCTGCCTATTCCACTTGACATCTATAATCTCCAAAATTGGGCCGTACTTGGCCTCATCATTGCCCAAGTCCTCTGCAATCTCCTTCTTAGCACCCTCAAGTGCATCATATATAAATCCCATAGAGGGTTTATCAGCATCAAACATGCGCAAGACCTTCACCAAAGGTAGGAAATACTTGTATCGCATGCTTTACCCCACGCTAACAATATTTAGAAAGAATAATATCCTGTGCCTTCTTACCCTTGGCATCTCTTGACCACCTACACCTATTCCAAACCTCTGAAGCAAACATAGTCCTCAATGGGCTCCTCCTTTTAGACATGCTTTGTAGGCTTAGGAAGGCAGTGGCACATCTAGTGAAGCCGGGCCTCACTAGGTCCCTCTTCTTAAGAAACTTGCACGTCATTCTAAGGGTAATAATGTGATTGTATATAAAGACTGTAACCTCCTTAGCCTTAGAAACAACTCCTTTAGCAGTATCATGTGCCTAATAGGTGCATCATGTGCCTTACCGAGGAGGAAACCAATGCCCACCTCTTCATTCATTGCGAACTGGCATGATACTTATGGAGTAAAATCCTAGATCTCGTTGGCGTCCAATGGGTTACCCCACCCTCCGTGCCTGAATTACAAGCCATAAACTTCGGTGGGCCGTGGTCGAAAGCCGGAAAAATCCTATGGAAAGCAGTCACGACAGCATTACTTTGGGTCATTTGGAACGAAAGGAATCATAGAATCTTCAGCGGAAGTTATCAATAGCCGCCGGTGCTCCTCCACAAGATTAAGTCTATGGTCACTTTTTGGGCAACCAATTCCAAAGAGTTCGCAGGAAATCCATATTATTACTTCTCGAACAATTGGAACTTGATCCTATGCCACAAGCCTGGTAGGCCCACAAAAAACAGCTTTTGGCAACCACCTCCAAGAGGAGCTATCAAACTCAATTTTGACGGCTGCTCTAGGGGCAATCCAGGGCCCTCAGGGGCAGGCGGAGTGTTCCGAGATGATGATAGGAAGATTCTTTTTATGTATGCTGAACCTCTCGTAGTCATGGGTGCCCAACAAGCCAAAGCCTTGGCACTCTTGATAGAAGTAAAAAACTTTTAACCTTTCTTGGGGAACTTTACTGATAGTTGAAGGGGACTCCAGTAACGTCATCTCATGGGCATTTAGAAAAACCTCACCTCCTTGGAATTTGCACATTTTTTATGAGATTGATATTTTATGTGGGGATATCAGCATCTTATGGACACATACCTTCAGGGAGTCCAACACTCTAGCGGACCTTCTGGCAAATGATGGAGCTGGCCTCATTGATCAACTAGGCCATCAGTAGTCCAGCGATCATTCAGGCCACTGTTTTGCTTTTTTTTCTTCTGTGTACACCGCATATATGTAAATAGGGTGCTTTATAAACCCTCCCATGTTTTTGCCAACGTTCTGTTGTCACTAGCGGCCTTTTATTTGGTTGTGCATAGGGTATTTTTACTTTGGCCTCAGGACCCGAGTGGCACTCATTTTTGTGAGGGCTGCTGCACCCAACTCTTGTGACTTACTCTTTCTTGTTAATATCAGTTAACTTTATCAAAAAAAACAAAAAAACAACTCCTTTAATACTAGACATCTCACCAATGGCCTTAAACATAAGATCTATGCAATGTTCAATGCAAGGAGTCCAAAATATACGAGGCCTCTTCTGGCGAAGCAAATGACATGTAGCTTTCAGCATTATCTGTGACCACTTGAAATACATGCTCCTCCCCAACCTTCTTAATACCTTGTCAATGAAAGAAAATATATAATGAGCATTATGAATATTATCAGAAGCATCAATGGATCACTAAAAAAACTATACCCAAAGGACAATTTACCAACAACTTCATCGTACTCCTCCTATCATTGTGCTCCTCCTATCACTCCATAGACCAGTCATTAAAAAACCCCAAATTTAGCCCATCAATCCTTATGGGTCTTAAGATATTTCTTTGTATGCTCAACTTCTTCCTTCAATAGTGACTTGCCAAGCTTATACGGAGTTGGGCCTTTCAACCCTGACCCAAATTGCTTAATTGCTTCCGACATTGTGCGGAAGCTATTCAAGCAAGCAGTATTAAAAGAAATGCCTGCATGGTAAAACCACCGAGCAATATTCTGAACCACCCGGCCTTTATCTTCCTTCTTAAATCTATTTTCAATTGTCACATGCTTTTTCCCCTTACCCTTCCCTTTCTCAATTACTGTCAATAGGCCCTTTCATACGAGGCTCTTAGACCCAAAACCCATCTTACTCTTAGAGCTCTGTCTTCCCCTTCATCTTCATCAGTATCAACATCATCATAAAAAATAAATATGGACCCTTGCTCTTAATTATCCTATATCCTTCTTTCAGCTTCATTGTACTCAAAAATCTATTTATACCGGCATTAGAAATATGTCCACAAAAATTGCATATGATTTTATTTTTGTCATTTTATCTGGGTTAATGCAATACTTCTATGTTGGATCCCCACTCATAGTAGATCCCGTAGAAGACATCTCAAATCTGAAAAATGGGACTCAAATAAAGATCATAAACTGACCTTTTTTGCCCAATCTCTGCTGTTTAATGTTTTTGACCTTAATCGAGCTACTAATCACTTCAAATTCTTCTAATACATCCAATAACACCCTAAAAATAACTCCAATGAGAAAAGAAAAGTTTAGGAATCTTTTTCAAACCACAAAAAGTACTTTTGATTATCAAAAATAGGTACAACTAAGAGATTGAGGGCTTATGCAAGTGTTCTTTTACCTTTGGGGGTTGAAAATAACCCCCATAACCTATTTAAATGTTTTTGGGGGTCAAAATTACCCCCGTTGTCTTTTGGGCATCTTTAAAAATTGAAAAAGGGCCCACGTCCTTGAGCGCCTGCCCAGGTACAACCGCCTAGAATGGGGTGCCCAGGTCTAGGCAGGTGGTGAGATGTGTGCCCGCCTAGGAGCTGGGTGTTCCGTTTCTTGAAGCCTTAGTTGAAACTTACTGAGACTGAGACTGCCCCCTACATTTTGTTTCCATGACCGGTCTGGTTTGGCAAATTTCTTCCTCCAAGTGCTTTTTCGCCATAACCTAAGTTTCAAATGCATTTGGAGCTACTTTCTAATCATTGGACAAGAGGCCTTCTAATATCTTTCTTTTGAGGAAACTAAGAGGCCTTTTTTATCTTTTTACCTTAGTTTATCTGCTTCACTTTTTCCCTCACCTCCCCTCTCATCCTAAGCTTGTTTGCCTGTGCCCCTTTTAGTAAAACTTGATGCATACGCTTTCTCCATCAATTCACAGTTCCTTGTTCTAAAAAAGGAAAAGAGACGATGTTGCACCATCATATATAAGGTGGATCTCAAGAAGGTGTCAAAATTTTGTCAACTATATAGTTTAACTTTTTTGTGCATGGTGTATTCTTGATTATCTTGTTGCTATTCAACAACCCTTAATCTCTTCCAGTAGTCTCTGCCCTCCTTCATTTTGTGACTCTTATTTCCATAAAACTGTTTGGGGCCCATGACCATGCGAAAGCATCCTCGAACATGTTCTTCTTAACGAAAACCAAGAATCCGCTAACCCTGAAGTGTCTGGTCATGCAATACCCTATTATGGCATACTTATTCGGACTTGCATCTTTCGCATGTGTTTAACTAATGCCATCCATAATGCTTACATGTATCTCCTAAATAATTCGAGGAAGATTGAACATGAGTGGGTACTTAGTCTTGGAGTGTATATACCAATTGTCAATAGCCTTTCTGTTGTTTTAGATGCTGAAACATTAGTCATTAAAACATTGTGTTTTGGGTTGTACAATGTAAAGTTGTGCCATGGTTTTTTAATCTCCAAAATCAATATTAGTTTATTTTATGGTTTTCTTTAGCCTTCAAAATCAAAATTTGAATTGTTGGTAGTTATGCAAGGAGATGTTCTTCAGCTCAAGAGTTCTTGTGTGAAATAGAATCCTAGGGAACTCATTATTTTGAGTTGATTCACTAGACTATATACTTTAACAATTTGTGCCTCCAAATAGGTTCTTCCGCATCAATGGTTTTAACCTTGAGTTGAGTTCCTAACTCAACATTAAAACCATTAGACCTTCCTTTGAATCCATCTTCAAAAAGATAATTGATCTTCTTCACCAAAGGAGTCGAGACAACATCACCACCACCCTTGTGGTTCTGAACCATGTAGAGAATTACGGATTCCACAACACCGGAACAATCCGCTTCTCAATTATTGTGACAATGCCACACTAGCCCAAGACTCACAAGCAAATAGAAAGAAGAAGAAGAACCAAGATGAAGTGGAAGAAAAACTTCATTACAGAAAAACATGGGGTACACAAAGGCATTACAACCTCAACACGCAAGATTAACCTTAACACATGTGACCTTGGGTACGCAAAGGCATTACAATCTTGACGCTCAAGATTAATGTTAAACATGTGTCCCAATTTTCTCGCTACATACTTCTCTTTAAATAGAGGTTTTTATAACCATAATTCCTACAATAACTACCCACTTGTAACAATAACAACTAACCACCTAGTAGTTTTACAACTTCCTACTACACAAACTTACAAGTACAACCTTATGCTTCAATTTGTTACTTTTTGTAAAATAGAACGTAGTGGATGCGTGTTCTTGTCTGGTAGTTATTATGGAAGTGTCAAGGCATCTATAATAGAAATAACCAAAAATCTCTTCTTATATAATGTGGATACGGATCATATTATATTTTTCCAATATGATCACTAGAATCTCTTTCAAGAATATATAAGGGTAGAGAAAGATGGATTCCACAAAACCGAAACGATCCGTTTATCAATTAGTGTGACAATGCCTCAAGACTCGCAAGCAAATAGAAAGAAGAAGAATAACCAAGATGAAGTGGAAGAAAAACTTCATTAAAGAAAAATATGGGGTACACAAAGGCATTACAATCTCAACACATGAGATTAACCTTAACACATGTGACCCCGGGTACACAAAGGCATTACAATCTTGACACCCAAGATTAACCTTAAACATTTGTCCCAATTTTCTCACCACACATCTCTTTAAATGAAGGTTTTTACTACCATGTTTCCTACAATAACTACCCACTTGTAACAATAACTACTAACCACCTTGTAGTTTTACAACTTCCTACTACACAAACTTACAAGTGCAACCATACTACATCACTCATGATAAAATAACATAAAAACTAATATACTTTCTAGAAAATACACTTCAACAATTTTAACATTCCATCGTAAATTGATTTCTAGAAAGGAGATGATGTTCTTCAGCTCAAGAGTTGTTTCTTTTTCTTTTTCCTTTTTCACCATAATTTCTACTATTATTCCTCTGTTACTATGAACACTTTTGAGCTTTGGCTGTGGGTCTAGAGCAAGTGTTCCCTTAATTTATGCGTGTTCAATATTGTGATAAAATTGGTTGATTATGTTGTTTATGATATTGACAAGAATTGCTATTTTTTTTGCTTCTCATTGTTCCATGTTGTTCTTTTACAATCTTAGAAAATAACTCATCCATCTGTTTGTCTCTGTAAACCACTCATACAGTGACATACAAATCCCTTACCTCTCTTCAAAACAAAAGAGATGTACTCATTCTTGTAGAAGAATCAAAGCATTGACAAATTAAGTTCTTGAATCTAGTTCAATTTCAGAGAAAAAGTGTAGGGATTTAGACTATATTAAATGCATTAAGAGTGAGGATCGAAGGGTCTTGGTGAAGGATGGAATGGAGAGTTAATTTTCAAAAATTATTAAATAATAAACACAATGGGAACATAGCAGAAGGAACCGTTGGCACAATGAGGGCGGAGGTCATACATATATTCATAGGATTAGGATATTACGGAGGTCATAGATACATTCGTAGGATTAAGATATTTGAAGTGAAAAGCTTTGCATAGTATGAAGATATGAAAGACTTTAGGACCAGATGGTATTCCAATAGAGGTTAGAAGTGCAGGGGAGATTGGCATTGGCTGGCTGACCACGCTGTTCAACAATGTCTTGAGAACAAAGAAAATGCCATACAAATGGAAGAAAAGTACTGTGATACCTATTTACAAGAGCAAAGGAGACAGATAATTGTATGAACTATCGAGGGATCAAACTTATGAGCCACACTATGAAGTTGTTGGAGAGAGGGATTGAACAACGATTAAGGCATGAAATGAGTCAGTGTTTCAAAAAGCACTAGACGGGTCCTAAGCGGCCTGGGGGGTCCAGGTCGCTCAGCGCCTAGGCGGGCGCTCAGAACCTGGGCGGCCCAGTTGAATCCAAAAAGGATTCTACGGTCTCTAAAAGTATCTATATTGTATAAAATATAAAAATTAGGTATTTAGAGCACATTAGAATTAAAAGTATACTACACATTAGCACACACTCCATAAGCATAACCATAAATCGGTCCATATCCAATTAAAATTTAAAATTTACTAACTAAATTACCTAACCAAAGATACCAAATACCAAACCAATGGGACTACAAATCCACTATCCACAATACACAACCAAGAGGAAGAAAACAAAAATGAAAGTAATACTTGAAGACTCAAAAGAATCTTCAATCGATGTTCAAAGTTTAATCATTATTCATCATTCATCATTCATCATCAGAAAAAGTAGGGTTAGCCGCATTTGCATCATATTCATAGGAGTTGTATCCTTCCTTGACATATTGGTTGTCCTCTTCCGTCTCTTCTGAATCTGGCTCTTCTTCGTCCTCTTCCTCCACTCTCGTCCTTTGTGCGGAAGATCTAGTGGCCCTAGGAGGGTCGGCTGATGTTCTTGAAGCATCCATGGCCATGTCCCATGTCAATCCTTCATGCCCCTCGACCTCATCATCATCAACTAACCATTCCATAACATTGTCCATATTTTTTGATCTGATGGGGTCTCTCTTATCTCTCTTAGCAAACCTGTCATTCAAGAATCGATTATACTTGACATAGGCAAGGTCATTGAGCCTCTTTGATTCAAGCTTGTTCATTTTCTTTGTATGAATCGAACAAATCAAATGAAACTAATTAAAATCTATGGTTCATGTATTATTAATACAATTATACAAATTACCCTTATGGCCTTACCCCTTCAAAAGTACTCCAATTACGCTCACAACCGGATGAGGAAGTGGTTAGGTTTAAGATCCGAATAGCCAACTTTTGTAAATTTGGAGAACTACACCCATGTTGGCTGCAAAGATATAAAAAAAAATCATAAATAAATAATAGAATTATAAAAATGAAACTTGATAACTTGAACTTAATGAACTTAAGAATATTATTGCTACATGGATCAATTTTGGTCCTTTGCCTCATCTTCATTGGACTTCCAAAAGACTTTAATGAACACTTGTAATTTATCAGCTCATCAACACATATAATATCCTAGATATCAGGATCAGGGACTAGCATATCTACAGACTTATTAAATCCAATCATAATTGTGTGTATATCCTTGTCAGCATAAAAAAAAGCTGGGTTCAAATAATAACTAGCTGCATGCAATGGCTGATGTAGCTGCCTATCCCACTTCTCATCAATAATCTCCCAAATAGGCTTGTAGCAGTTCTCATCATCATCAAAAGTTTGGGCTCTCACTTTTGCATTTCTCCATAGCCTCATATATGTAGCCCATAGAAGCCTTGTCACTATCAACCATGCGAAGGAATTTGACAATAGGAAAAAATACCTTAAGAGCGCTTTTCACCCCTCTCCAAAAAGACTTAGAAAAGATAATATCTTTCACCTTCTTCCCAACCTGATCTTTGGACCACTTGCATGCTCTCCGGTCATCCGAGGTAAACATCTGCCTCAACTGCACTCTCCTCAAATGTATGCTATCTAGGCATAAGTACCCAGTCGCAAATCTCGTGTTCACAATCTCTTTCTTCTTTGTAAATCGGCACATCATGCTGAGGGTAAGATGGTGGCTATAAATGAAATTTGTAACTGACGTTGCCTCCTTCACTGCACCTGATATCTTGATAAACCGCCAAGAGCCTCAAGCATGAGGTCTATACAATGTGCTGCACATGGTGTCCAAAAGATTCTAGGATAAGTTATTTGCAACAAATTAGCAGCAACAACATTAGGAGCAGCATTGTCTGCGACAACCTATATAACAAGATGCTCCCCAACCTCCTTGTTTCCCTTCTCTGTAACTTGGAATATGTAATGGGCATCATGGGTATAATCAGATGCATCAATAGACCTCAAAAAAACATTCCCTAAAGGACAATTCACAAGCAAATTCATTTAATTTTTCTTCTCTTCCTATCACTCCAAGCATTAGTCATAATAGAAACTCCATATTGAGCACATGCATCCTTTTTAACTTCTACAACATCTTTCGTGACACTTACCGCTTTTTTCAAAAGGCTTGAAAGCTCATATGGGGTTGGGGGTTTCATCCCAGGCCCAAATTGGCCAATTGCCTCTACCAAGGCATAGAAGCTGCTTAGGCGAGATTTATTGAAAGGAATGCTCGCCTCATAAAATCATGTAGCAATATAAAAATTAGCTCTATCTCTCTCTTCGTTCTTCATTTTATTTTCAATGGTGGTCGGCTTCTCTGTTTTCTCTCTTGCAACCTCAGGGTGCAAAAAACTATCCATAGGGCCTCTAATCCGAGGCTTCTTACTTTCAGAACCAGAACCAGAAGCAATTGCAACTCCCTTTCCCTTTCCCTTAATAATGGATTGTTCTACCTCTTGACATCCCTCCCCATCCTCATTATTATCATCATCATCATAATTGACCCGAACCCCAGACTTAATCTCTACTATGGAGGAAAATTTCTCATCTTTTTTCATTTTTACCATTCTCAAAAAATTGTTTATTTCCTCTTTAACAACATCAGGAGTCTTTTTACATGGGGCAACATCCCTCCTAATATCAGCAAGATGTTTCTTGAATCAATTTATGCCCCTTTTGTATCCTTCTTACAAAACTTGCGTCTTATGCAATTTTTATCATTAGGATTTGGGTTGTGGCTATATTTCCAACCGGGATCACCACTTCTATTAGATCCCGAAGAAGACATCTCAAAATAATATAACTTATACAAGCAATAAAAAAAAATCACTTACTTTGATTGTTCAATCTCCAAATTTCTACCTCAAAGATGCTTCTAAAGACTCAAAATCTTCTAAAAAACCCTCCAATATATTTATAAAATATCACAAATTAAATCTAATATCAATGGATGAAGTTTTGATCAATTTCTCATAACTTTGAGAAACCCTTCCAATATTAAAGAAATCACCAAAAAATGGTTTTTTGGGGTTTTTCTCTCTCTAAAATAGTCTGTATGTTTTAGGTTACAAATAAACCTAAAAACAAGAAATTTGTCTCTTTAGTATAAAAAAAAAAGGACAAAAAATGCCTCTACCAAAACTCATTTTCGCCTTTGGGCGGGGCGCAGGCCCTGGGCGGCCGCTTAGGCAGATTCCTGGGTGCATAGGCTGGAGCCCAGGGTTTTTTGCTTTTTTTTTCCTGCTTAGGCTTGGGCGATGCACCCAGGCCCCTAGAACCGCCTACGCGGCGTCCCAATCGCTGGGCAGTCCGCTTTTTGAAACACTTAAATGAGTGTATCAGAAAATCAATTTAGTTTATGCTAGGGAGGTCAATAACTGATGCTATTTTCCTACTTAGGAAACTGATTGAAAAGTTTAGGGCAAACGGTATAAACTTCCACATGGTCTATTTTACTTTAGAGAAAGCTTTTGATAAAGTACCTCGAGATTTGATTCGGTGGGTGTTGGAAAAGAAATGAATCTTCAGAAACTACATCGATTTGGTGAGAGATATTTATGAGTGAGCACTAACTAGTGTAAGTACAACTAGTGGAGAGATGAGTGAGTTTTCAGTGACAATATGTCTACATCAGGGATCAGCATTGAGCCCATACTTTTTTGTCTTAGTTATCGACGACTTAATTAGGCACCTACAAGATGAGGTGCTGTGGTGCATGTTGTTTGCGAACGACGTAGTTTTCATCGATGAGACCCGAAACGATGTCAACACAAAGTTAGAACTTTAGAAGGATTCTCTAGAATCTAAAGCTTTTAAAATTAGTTGGACGAAGACAAAGTATATGGAATGCAAGTTTAGTAATAATAGGAGTAGAGACGAGGAGAGACGAGGAAGTAGTTAAGATTGACAATCAAGAAATCCCAAAAAGAGCGCACTTTCGGTATCTGGGGTCAATAATCCAAGAAAATGGAGAGATTGAAAAAGATGTCGCATATAGAATTAGAGCTGGGTGGGCAAAGTGGAGATGTGCAACTGGAGTTTTATGTGATCACCGCATACCAATAAAGCTGAAGGCAAGTTCTATGAGTCCAGCTTTGCTTTATGGGACGGAATGTTGGGCGGTCAAAAAACAACATACTCATAGAATGGGTGTAGTTGAGCGGAGGATGTTGAGATGGGAGTGGAAAGACAAGAAGAGATGGAATTCGAAATGAATACATTCGGGAGAATTTACATGTGACACCAATAGGCGATAAGATGTAAGAAAGTAGACTTGGGTGGGCTGGCCATGTGTGGCACAGACCCAGTACAACACCTATTAGGAGGTGCGAGTTAGTTCAAGCTGAAGACTCAAAAATGGCAAGGGTAGGCCCAAAAGGACATGGTTGGAAGCAGTGAAGAAAGATATGGGGACTTATGGCCTCGCTGAGGGTATGATCTTTAATAGAGCAGAATGGTGGACTAGGATTCGTTAGTAGACCCCAATTAGTTGGGAAAAGGTTCTGACGATGATGTTGATGATGATGGATCTAGTTCAAGGCTATGAGTGCTGTTTCAAAGTTGTTGTTATGGAAGGTTTTAAGACGAAGATGCTTTATGTGCATATTAGGACCCTTTTGAAGGCCCTCATAAATTTTAACTTGCATGGATTCTCTTTGATAATGGTTGAATGTTTTCACCTTAAAAGAAAACATATTACAACGGTGGAAGATTAACTCAATCACATTGAGATTTTCCCCTTTGTCATTGAGACTTGGATACCCCTTCGACATTATGCCTATGGTGATGGACTTTGGATTTTTGCATATAATGCATAATCCTTACTATCTTGGCCTAAAACTTGGGATATTTTTCTGCTGGGAATTACTATGCCTCAATAAATTTTTTTGCTTCGTAGTACTTACCATATAAATAGAAACCTATTTTCTTATTCTTGACGCAGACTAGGTATTACATAGCCATTAGCCGTTATTGGGTTTGATCATCTGTTTTTTCTTTTATTTTAGATGTTTTCTTTTCTGAATATTATTGTTCTTTTATCAAATTTTGTTGTTCATAGTTTTTATATATGGAATGATCCAATGGAAGGTGTGATCACCTTCTTTTTAAGTTTGTTATCAAATTAAGCCCATTAAGTCTGTTTTCATTTTCTTGATTCTGTGCGACTTACTGACATGGGCTTCCTTTTTTCAGATGTCAGATTTGTTGGTTAACATAACTGAACATGTTTTGAAGCCAAAACATGACATATTGACACCAGAAGAGAAAGATGAGCTTTTGAAGAAATACAGCGTGACAGACAATCAGGTCTCTTTTTTCACTCTTTGTACTTTTTCTTTTTTCCGTTGTGGAAGTTTTTCATTCGTGCGACTCACATCTTGGTTTCCTAACTTTGGTTTCGCAGACAAAGCTACAGTGCCTAGTGAGTTAATTTAGGAAGAACAATTTTATTTTGGCACTTTTATACTGATCATAGAACTTTATTCAATCTATTGTCCCTGATGTGAACCCTTATTTTGAATTGGATATGAGCTCCTTTCTCTAACTGAACTCATATTTATGTGCCACTGGATTTGATCGGAGTTGGGGAATTCTGTGGATGGGTTTGGGTTCAGATGCAATGTGTCATGCTAATCTTCACTCCATTGAACTCCATTGCGTCGATATGATGACTAGTGAAGGTCACTTCCAAACTTTACAGAATGTGGCAACATAGTTTATATGTTAGGTTCTTGGAAATGTTCAAGTGAGTGGTAGTGGGAGATGGAATGTCCTATTTTGCCAATAGTTTAGGAGTTCAGGGTCTCTAAGAAGCATTTGGTTCTATGGGTGTCAGAACCCTACCTGCTGTAGGTGGTTCCTGCTGTAGGTGGTTTTGTTGAAGTTTGGGAAAGTATTTGTTTGCTGGAAGCGTAGAGGTATATTTGTCAATCTATTTCATTCTTTGCAGTTCATTTAAGAGAACAAATGTTGAATTATGAAGATCATACTTTTTAGTTGTATTTCCGTAATATCACTGTTACTATATTCAAAGTACATTTGTAAAATTTTGTTGTTTTGTGCCACCTAAGGACTTGCTGTACATAGACACATTTGAGGAGTTTCACCCTCTTTATTTTATTTAGTTTATTATTTCTATTTAATTTTTTTATGAGAATCGACTCTGTGAGATCATCGGTTTTAAGGTTTACATGTTATTAAAGCCATTGAAACCCTAGTCTATGAGGCCTTGGTTTGTTAATCAGAAGGGTATTTAAAGTAAAGTCTTTCAAGTTTTCTTGGCAGATCTGTAGTCTGCTAGTCAAATGTGCAAATGAGGAATCTAAAATTTCTAATTCTAGTGGACTGTTGTACATGGACATTATGTGAGGGATTTCACCCTATTTATTTTGTTTTATTTTATTCTTATTTATTTATTTTATAGCCATCAATTCCATGAGAGCATTCTCCTTTACGGTCTACTTTTAAAGCCATTGAAACTCCAGTGTATGACACCCTGATTTGTTACGTCTTTCAAGTTTTATTGGCAGATTTTTCGTCTGCCAGTCAAATGTGAGGAATCGGAAGTTTTGTATCCCCAGAGTTAAACATGCAATTGTTATTCACATATACTTTGTGTGGGACCATCTGCAAGGGAGCTCTGGGAATTTCTTCTGCTCATTAAATGAGTATCTTGAGGCTAATGTCAAGCCTATATTACATATAGTTCAACAAAATTTGAAGAAATTATGGTTCGAATGGATAACTTTTTGATTGCCATTCGTCACATCTCATGTTTTTGCTACTAGTTCAACTGGACTTTGTAGAGGTCTGATGGACTTTAATTTCCTCGAAATACCAGACCCAAAACAATACTCTTATATGCAATGATTAATTGAGAAAAAGAAATTCCAGCAAATAAGGAAAATCAACAGAATTACACCCACACAATTAAAGGA
>NW_006496564.1:953608-978588 GCF_000471905.2 Amborella trichopoda | reverse complement strand
TAGATATATGAGCAATGATCGAATGCAACGGTTGTACCATAGTATAATGCAATGACACTTCTAGAAAACCATGTTTGTGGTTTTTGGATGACCCCAAATTTTGCACACACACTCTCTTCATCTCAATAATCAATCCCCCCAAAAACAAATTTCTATTTGAACCCTAGATATGGTCAAAATGAGTCCCCTCCAAAAACGAATCTAGACCATTCATTTTGTGAATTTCAAGATCTTAGCCTTTATAAACTCAAAATCATTTTTTTCTTTTTTAACATTGCTCAACTAATGATAATAAAGCCATCCAAAAAAATTGGAAATGAAAAAAATCCTTATAAGGCCTAGATTTAAGCATCTCACCAAAATGAACGGCTTATGTTAATTGGGCTAAAAAAATACTTTCTGGGTTGTGTTTTCAATTTTTTCTTTTTTTGTGATTGTTCATTAGAATGAAAAGAGTGTATATTTCAAAATTTGGATCAAATAAATGGCCATAAGATGGTTTTTTAAGGATGTTACATCATATTACTATACAACGGTTGAATGAAATCATTGCCCTACTTCCATGTTTAATTTCTTTTTTCCGGGGTTGAAGTTAAAGAATGCTTGTTTGGCTAGATGACTTAGATTCTCAGTATTTTCCTAGTTTGAGAGGCGATGACATGTATGAGAATTCTCTAGATTCATTGGTACCTGAAACTATAGTGTGTGTAGTGGAAGATAATATTGGAAAAAATTCATTTAAGCTTGTTAAGCCACTGGAGATGAAGAGTGACACTCACTGGTTTGACCAGAACTGCCATATTCGGTAGTGCGTCCTTTGATGGTTCGGTAGATTTCCCACCCCTATCGGTTGTCATTTATTCCTTTTTCTTTTTTTGATGTCCCCTCTTTTTTCATTATAGTGACTTGAAATTGTAGATTTCCATAGGTGGGATTTGCAGGAGGTTTTACGCTTAAAAAGTCGCTTCATCCGATCAATATGGTGAAAAACATATGTGCACTTTGGGGAACTACATGTTAGAATTCATTATGGGGAATGTTGGACATGAAGTCGCAGAGGTATATGGTATTTGATCCCCAAACAGATGGACAAACAGAAGTGGTCAACCAGACCATTAGCCATCAAAGGCCAAAGACTTAGTATTAGAATTTTGCCATATGTTCAGTATTGTTACTATTCACTCATTGAACAACTTTTGAGGTATGTTATGGTTTTCTTCCACAATCCCCATTTAATAGTCTTTTCATAGGAAAATAAGTGGAAACAGGTGAATGCGGTGAAAGTGATAATGCTTTAGAGTTTGTACAAAGGGTTCACCTTATCCATCATAGGGTTGAAGAATAGTTAAAGCATGCATAATAGTGCTACAAGGAGTGTCATGAGAAAACATTGCACTGACATCATTTCCAAGTTGGAGATATGGTATGGCTGTACTTGGGCAAGATCAGATATTTAGGAGATCACGCAAGAAGTTGAAGCCTATTCAATATGGTCCATTCAAAATTATTGATCAATATGATGATAATGCTTTTAAGCTTGAATTAATTGGGTATATGCAGATGAACTCTGTTGTGGATGTTGAGAACCTCCACTTATTCGAACCATCTCGTTTGGATAAACCAGAGGAATCCACCATTTTACCGATGGTGCATGATTTGGTGCTGAAAGAGCAAGAATTCTTGTGGATAATGTCCTAAAGGGCAGTGCCTTAACTGAGCAGGATGGTTCCCTGTGGACCAAGCGAAGGAAAAATTTCCTCACTTGGTGATGATGCTTTTGAGAGACCAAAAGCCTCCTAACTAGGGGGGCTTGATCCGGATTTAATATCTAGAAAGAGAAAAAAATAATAAAGGAATTGTGGAGTTGTCTCGACTCACATATTCTTGTAGTAGGGGGATTTAGAGCAAAGTCAACTCAACTTCCTCATCATATGAGATACATATTACCCGCTAAAAGCAGTTTCTCAACCAACCAATTCGAAAAATCTCTTTGAAGAGAATGGATTGGTTGAATTGGATAATCTAGATTAGTCGAATTGAAGAAAATAGTAAGAAAAAATAAGATTTTAACATCGGTGATTCTAGGGCCTGTAGAGTATAGACACAGGTTGCCTTTTACCTTTTACCAACAACCATAAGGTTAAATTTGCTGTGTAGAAACAACATTGCCGAATACAAGGCCTTAATAGCTAGACTCAAGATCGCCTTTCAACTTGAAACAATTTGGCCTTTCTGCTCCAATATATCCCACTAAGCCTATGCATAAATTAGGCCGATTAACAATGTATGACCACTATCTTTCATGAGGGCCATGTAATCCCCTTTTTCTTCCGGTGTCATGGTGGTTGAGATGAAGATTGGCCTCTGGTCACCCTCATCGCCCAAGTTGACTTTTTTGAAGTCGTCCACTGTGGTTCCTCGAAATACTAGACCCAATAATAGGCTTATATGCAAGGCTTAATTGAGAATTTTTTTTTTTAGCAAATAAAGAGAATTAACACAGTTATACAAGAGACAATAATTTTTTTAATGTGATAAGATGAAACATCCACGGCCAAATTATGGAAAATTTTTCACTCTAACAGTAATAGAGGAGTACAATTTGGGGAAAGGTAGAAGCCATTTACCTCTTAGTACTAGCCTCTCCAGCATACCTTTGGTTCATTTACCTTTTTTTTTCTTTCTTCTTTAGCAATAACTAGCTTAGTTTGTTGAGAAACTACTTTTGTGGGTAACATGTATCGCATGTAATGGGGAAGAGTTTCACTTTGCTCTAATTCCCTTCACTACAACAATATGTGGGTTGAGGCAACTCCACAATTCCTTTATTATTAGTATTATTAGTATTTTTTTCTCTTTCCAGAAATTAAATCCAGATTGTCTGAATATGTGATTGAGGAGAATGGAAGTTCTAGGTTAGTTTCCTGGACAAACTAGTTCTGCATTTCTAAGATATGCACATTCTGGATTCAGATTTGGGCTTGAAAATCTATCTATCTGAATCAGCTGTTCTTGATTTGTCTTTTTGTCAATTTTATGTAATTTAAGTAGTGCAGAGATCTTAAGCATTTTCACAAATTTTAGTTTTAGATCAGGCTAAAACTTCCAGTTTTGACTTTTGAAAACTAGGTCCTTGTAATCACTCTAGTATGTTTTATTCTATTCTAATTTGGTAGTTCGTGTAGGGATGCATTATTGCCATGAAATTCTCAAGTATGTACCTTCAAAACAAAAATGATGTATTGAGAGACGGAAAGTGTTTGAAGGACCAGTTAAAATAAGGAAAACAGGACCTGTTCCAATAATCAAAACAAGTTAGTTGCAGAAAAAAATTTACCTAGACATATATCTTAGCAGTTATCTATTTAAAGAAAAGGACACCAACTTGCATTTTTAAATCTGACAAACTCACAAAGTCCATTTCTATGGATTTAAATCAGAAGAATCTCTGTCGAGGTTTTTCTAATATGAAAATTTGTACTTGCAAGAGCTGTTGAAATTGTAACCTCAAAATATGTTAGGTGAGAACTTGTGTTTTAGTTGGACAGTTAACTTATTCCTAGGTTACTGGGCTGTCCGTTGCGTCCATATTCAAAAGTTTTTATGAGCAATCTAAGGATATGATGGAAGGGTTGCGGCAGTGTCACGGGATCTCTAAAGGCATTCCAGCATCTTGCAGGTTTTTGATGGAATTCTGGATCATTCTCTTATTTCTGTGACACTTAACCCAAGCATGAGGGCAGAACTGCCACATTTTAACCATGAGAGCACTAACTGCCATAAGTTTTAATTCATACTGGAATGGGATAAAGTGGGTGCTATGGAGTTAATGCACCTCGATTATCTTCCTTTTCAATGCATTAGTGAGCTACCACAAAAGGACTTCAATGTATATTACATGTTAAATGGCATAATCATAAATGCATATTTAGCTCGGTACAAGTGTTGCGCATCATTGATGTTCATTACCTCCTGCTGAATTTTGCGTATGGTAATTCACAGATAGGTACCTCCAAGTCCCTTGTTAAAGCTTGTCCAATTTTTTCTCTCATTAGTACTGTTGCTTATGAGCTTGAGTTTCTGGGTGTTGTTAATAATTTCTAACTGGGAATTTCATTAGAACTCTATATCCCAGTTCATTTCTCCTTGTTATATGTGCTTCTATTGAACTTTTGGTTTTCTGGGTCTTGTAATTCTCGATTGAGATTTTGAAATTCTCCTCAGAACTTATATTCTAGCTTATTGTCCTTTCCATATGATGGTTCTCTTGTAATAAAACATTTTGGCTCTTGCTGATAATTTCATTTGAGATTTCCTAGTTCTCATTAGAGCTTCATCCCACATTATTTCTTCTTACTCATCTGTAAATGATAACTGATGACAGCATTTTCTTTGTTCTCAGCTTCCCCGTATGCTTCAGACAGATGCCATTTCTCGCTACTATGGCCTTAAGCCGGGTCAAATTGTGAAAATAACTTACAGTGATGAGCCCATTGAGTCCTTCATGACATACCGTTGTGTGAACTGACAGTTTTGGGGTGCTCATGTAAATAGACTGGCACAACTGAATGTTCATTAAACACATGTTTTTGATTTAAGGTGATTGGTCTTTTATAAATCGAGACGACTTTATTTTCTATATTCATCCCCCTCTTCCCTCCCATTGGTTTCAAATTTTCAATCTTTGGGACTTGGAAATATCTTTTTAAAGAAGGATTACATGTAGTGCCACTGGTATATAAAATATGTGACCCATATTTAAACTGTTCGATTAATGATGGATGGTTCAAATGGCTTCAAGCACAATGTCATACCAAACATTGTTTTTTTTTCGTTTTGTTTTGTTTTTACAAATAAGTTTTACATGCTTTTGGGGTGTGCCCTCGCATTTTTGGGGTGCACTTAGAAAAATGAAAAACATGAGTAAAAATAAACAAATTGCCCCTGCAAGTTCGAAGGTATTTGGTGTCAAAATGTTTTTTTGTATTTTTACTAGGTGAGCCTCTTCGGGAGGTGTGCACATCCCAAACTTCATTGCAAAATGATTTATAAAATAAAAAATGAAATAACTACTCTAAATTGTCTAATCTGGACGTTTGTGAACTAATATGTGATATTATACCCGAAATGATCCAACTATCTATTCAAATTGGATGGTTGAGAATAGGGTTCTCATATATTTAAAACGTGGATGGTGCCACATGTAAAAGTTTCTTTCTTATTTTATAGGTGGTTGACACCACATGTAAACTTTTTATGCTACTGGTCATTGATGTGAAGTGCACCATGAGTAGAGAAGAAAAAGAGAACATTAACTACGGCCATTTGCTGATTTTTTGGTGGAATCCATTTTGTTGAAGAATTACCGTCCTAGAACCCAACTTATTGTTGTGTCCGTTTGAAAGGAAATATGAGAACTATTCATATCTTATTGGCTTTTTCTTTTTTTTTTCATTTTATTAGTAATCAGGATTCATAAAAGTTGATGCGGTAACTTGGGTTATTTTGAAAGCTATTCTTTGCCTGTTTTAGAAATTAATCGCGTGATTTGCAGGCGAACCATACTCTCCCATTTTGCCGCACCGTTTGCAATTTTTGTCGTTAAGAAAAGCAAGTTGTATCTAATCATGATAATTGATAATGTTTGTATAGGAGATTTGTATTATTAGACTCGTAAATTGGTCGGATTCACATTAATTATGTTAATTTTGTTTAAAAATAAAAAAATAATATAATATATTACAGAAAATTTGCCCAACCCTTTAACCAGTTTGACCTGTCAAAACCAGTTATTCTAATAGGTTAAAACCAATCAAACATCAAAACATCAGTTTTGATCACTTTTCGTCCAGATATAATTTTACTTTGGACTCGATCTCCCAATGAATTGGTTAGCAACATAATCGGTTGAATTGGACAGTCTGGAGGGGTGTTATAACAATGGGTGATATTTTTGTACACACGTACCAACTCAACATGCACACGACCACATTGAGAGAGACAACGTGCACACAAACACATACATGGAGAGAGAGCTTAAGGTGGCTGTTTTCTTGACAAAAATCACTTGGGCTGATGGATTTCTTCTATGTATCTGGAATTTTGGGAATATGGGTACGTGGATAAGAGCATAAATTTTACTTTTATTGCTCGTATTCCTAAGAAGATTCTATTGCTGGTTTGAATGATCTTTGTGTGATTAGCCTGTTATCTAGTCTATGTAAGATAATTGCGAAGATCTTGGCTAGGCATTTGAGAAAGGTGTTTCCTTTGCTGATCTGTGATTCCCAATATGCACTTCATTCAAAATAGGTTGATTACCAATAGCATTCTAGTGGCCTAGGAATCTATTCATTCTAGGGTGTCTTTTGGGGTATTTGGGATATTGTTAAAATTGGATATGGAAAAAGCTTAACATGGTAGAATGGGGAACTTTAAATGAAATTATGAGGAGAACAGGTTTTGGTGAGAAGTGGAGGTCTTGGATTATAGGTTGTCTTTCGACAGCTCATTTTTCGGTTCTTATTAATGGATGTCTGAAAAGCTTCTTTTAGACATTTAGGGGTTTGAGACGAGGGTATCCTTTTTCCCCTTTCTTATTTACCTTGGTGGTGGAGAGTTTCAGTTTAATGATTAAAAATATTTTAGAGGCAGGAAGGATTCTTGGGTTTCAAGTTTCGTCGGTGGGCCCAATTATTACTCATTTATAATATGCAGACGATATAATCATTTTTTGTGATGCACAGTTGGATGAAGTTTGCAATGTGGTCGACTTTTTAAAATGTTGTGAGCCTGCGTTCTGGTTGAAAGTGAATTTTCATAAAATTTCAATTGATGGTGTTGGATGTCTAGATGACTTGGTTGTCTCCTTTGCGGTCCGAGTAGGATGTGAAGTGGAAAATTTCCCTATTAAATATCTTGGAATACCTATTTCAGATTCTAGATTGCTTAGGTATGTGTGGGACCCTATCATTAAAAGATATTAGGTAAAATTTAGCCTTTGGAAATCTAAATATTTATCCTCGGGTGGTCGTGTTATTTTGATCAATTCTTCTTTGGCTAATCTATCTATTTACCTGACGACCTTGTTTGTAATGCCGAATTATATTATTAAGCAGATAGAAAAAATGATGAGGGATTTCTTGTGGAAACTGTGGATGGGGAAAAACAGTTTCATTTGATTAATTAGGATAGAGTTTGAACAGTTAAGATGGAGGGTGGTTTAGGTGTTCGAAGAATCAAATATGTTAGGTGGTTTAGGTGTTCGAAGGATCAAATATGTTAATTGGGCCTATTGGTGGTTTAGGTGTTCGAAGGATCAAATATGTTAATTGGGCCCTATTAGCCAAATTGTGGTGGAGGTCTATGCTCGAGACTGAACAATTGTGGAGGAGAGTATTGGTGGCTAAGTATGGAGTTGGTCAATCTACCCAAATCATAAGTGGTAGGAGGAGTGGACGTAATTTCTCACAGATTTGGAAGGGGATTATTAGTTGTCGATGTATTGTGGTTAACTACAGCCGTTGTAGTGGGGAAGGGTGAAAGGATCAAAATTTAGTCAAATAAATGAGTTGGTGATAGGCCGTTAAAAATCAGATTGCCAGAATTGTTCTCTAAAATTTCTAATCCCCATGCTTGTGAGGTTTATGATAGACAAACGACATGTGTAGTATGGAATTTATAGTGTATTTATAATGGAATGCCTGACTCAATTATTCTGCAGATGACAGAACTTTTGGAGGATCTAAATCACGTCTACATATGTAGAGAAGGAGAGGACGAGGTAATATGGGAGATTCAGAACGGTGGGGAATTTGTTTTGTTAAATTTGCGAATAGACTTTTTTTTTAGGACCGAATTCGGTGGCATAATAGAAATCTTAGTCAAATTTGAAAATGGTATATTCTAAAAAAAATCAAAGTCTTTATGTGGGTGACGTTGTAAGGAAGATCTTTAACTGTGGATAATTTTAGGAAGCATGGGAAGATTTTGGTAAATATTTGTTTGATGTGCAAAGAGGATGAGAATGATGCGATCGTTCATTATAGCTTCACGAGCTCCTTTTGGAGATCGGCTTTTCAATTATTTGGTATTTATTTGCCTTTATTGCAGTGCCAAATAAATATTCTAAATCAATTAGAGGATGTAGGTGCACCAAAAAATGGAAGGTATTATGGAATGTTTTGAGAGCTGCAGTATTATGGGAAGTTTGGCTGGAGTAGAGTAGAAGAACCTTTAAAGGTAGGGTAGCACATATTCGGCATGTTTAAGATAAAATCCTGCACTCTACTTGGTCGTGGTTTTCAATGACAAAAGAGGGTGATGGTGTTTCAAAGGTGGATGTCGTGGTGAATCTCATGAACATAATGTGGCAATCATCCAGAGTTGTTTCATAGGTGGGTAGATCAATCCCACCAGCCAGTGGGTGGATCAAATTAAACTTCGATGGTAACTCTTTCAGAAATCCTGGGCCGGCTGCTATTGGAGGAGTTTTTCGAGATTCTAATGGCTTTGTCGTGTTGCTTTTTTGGTCCCTGTTGTCACTCTATATCCAATAAGGCCGAACTTTCTGCCTTCTTGTGTGTGGATTAAAAGTGTTGAAAGAGAGATTTGAAGGTGTGTGGTGTATTGTGGAAGGGAACTCTCTCGATGCGAATAATTGGTGCAAGAGGAATTGGAGGCTTCCATGGGCACTCAAATATCTTTGGGTGGAAATCACAGACTTACTTGCTGGTGACGACTTGATTTCCGTCACATTTATAGGGAGGGGAATCATGTTGCTGATTCCTTAGCAAAACATGGAGTTGTTAGTGCTCACTTTGTAATTAGCGAATCTCTTCCGTTATAACTGTAATGTTTATTTTTATTATTATCAATAAAATCTTGTGATCTTGTTAAAAAAAAAGGAGAGAGATTTTGCAGGGTATTGGAGGTATATATATGGGATTGTCTACAAATAGATCATCTATCTTTTGTACATGGAGGACACAATTATTCCCATTCATTAGATGTCAAATTGGATAGCTTGAGTTGAGTAATGAAATTTGAGATTTTTTTTTTTTTTGAAGTTTGTGTCTATACAATAACACTCTTACAACTACCCATTTTGAAATATGAAGAACAATAATGATTGTGACCTCCATCTACAAACAATAAATAATCTCTTTGTAGACAATCTCTATATATATCTATGGGATTACAAACTAAAGCTTCAAGAAAATCCTCCATTATGGCTCCTAATATATCTCCATAACTAAATCTTCAAAAAACTCCTCCAATATAGCTCCTAATATATGTCCATAAAATCAACGCCTTTTGGTAAACTATTGTGCAAATAAAAGTATACAAAGAGACCATCTACATTTAGTACAAGGTCACAATCACTCGTCCCTCAAATTTTAAGTCGGAGGGTTATAAGTGTGTCATTGACCTTGCTCAAACTTCAAAAAACGAAAAAAAGAAAAGAAAAATCTCAAAATTCGTGATACACCCAAGCTATCTAATTTGACAACAAAAGACTAGAAGTGATTTTGACCTCCTTGTAACAATGATAAATGTTCGCATAACATATCATTGCGAAAACAAGGGCAACTTGGATATTGGAAAAACAATTTAGAGAGACCACACATCGCAAATTTAGAAGTTAGGGTACAAAGGATGTATCCAAAGGCAGCGGCATTTCTCAATTGGGAATCAATTGGAGCCGCAACTGCTTCAAGAGAAGGATATCTGAAAACAAGCCCATTGGTTTCTCACTTTTGTTAACTGGTTTCATTTAGGGGGCTCAATTTTGTACATGACAGACTAAATTTTTTTTTGTAGGGCTTATGCTTTTAAACTCATTTTCTGATTGTATGAAGTACAGTTAACCATTAAAAAAACTTCAATAGTTAGGCTAATTCAAATTTGAAAGAAAATTGCGCAATCCTAATCTTTCCCAACTGCTGAAATGCTCAAAATACATTCCTCTTCTACATAAAGGTAAAAGTTCATATGAGGTAAGACGCGGGAATTAGGATCAAAAGAAAATGAAAAAAATATTTGGTGTAACCTAAGGTGCCCACAATTCATGTGGACATACACAAATCAGCCTAGGGCACGATGGACCAAAACATGGCTCCAAGTGATACTCAATCCCAAGATCAGTCTCATCCAAAAAAATTTAAAAAGTTTGACTTGAAGCTCTGATCTGCTCTAGACCAAATCCCCCTAAGTGGGCCATCAATTTGTGGACACGTTTTGGGGAATTTGGAGCATTTTTTAAAGCTACAGATCAGCTGTTATATCAATGACTAACGGTTTAGAGAAGGCATGAAGCAATTGTAGGGCCTTCAGCCCATTGAAACAAGTGCTTTTGGATGTCGGTCCACAACTCCACATGAACAGCATGCCCTTCCAGTTTCACTCTATACAAGCCCACTGAGAAAATAAAATATTAAAAATTAAGGGTATAATGTAATCTTAATTAGGTAATTTGAGAATCGTCTTTCAAATTCAGTATCACTAGAATTAGCCTAATTCCCAGTTGGTTTGGGAGATGCATGCTTTCTATATCTAGATTTTGTTCAAATTGAGTATGGAATCCATAAAGCTCCATGCCTTTGTTTGATTGAAGCAAGGTGCTACCATTCTACATGATAAGAAACTAATTGACAATAAAAATGATGAAGCAGGAAAAGATTGCACCATCAAACTTGCCAAAAGATAATTTCTAAGAAATCATACTGTACTTTGTTGTACGAGCACTGGGTAATCTTAATTATGAAGATGTTTACAACTGGGTAAATGATTCTAACTTCAAAAAGGAGAATTGTACTCGCATGAATTTATATATTTATTTATATTGTTGCCTTTGACAGAATCAGATTAGACGAGATTTTGTAGAGTAATTAGATTACAAAGAGTCAAAAGAAATGAAGACAACAAAATTACAATATAAATTAAATTTACAATTGAAGAGTAACAATGATTAGAGAGAATAAGTGAAGGGTATGTACTTGACATGGACAAGGTGCTTAACTTGACTGGTCAGGGTTGGAATCAGGATTGTCAAGCTCAAGGGCAATAGTAGCATTGAATCCGAAGCCATTTCCCGGACTGAATGACTCTTCAAGTTCCTCTGCTGTTTGTTTCGTGTTGAATTTGTTTTTTGCCTTCAAATTTTCCTGGTATAATGGTGTAACATTAAGCTCCAAACAGGCCTTAGACAATAAATGAATAAGTAGACGAAATAGTAATAGAAGGAAGGTAAACAACTTGCCTTCTTAACGTAGTCAGCCACAGATGAGCTCACGATTTCTTGGATTGTGAATTTGGTCACTCGGTCACGACCAAGGATTTGCAGAAGGAAGCTCTTGGGAACCTGTAAGATGAAACTCACCAAGAAAAACTTTCACTATCCTTCCTAATGCAGTGTGACCCTTTTTCTTCCTTCAGAAAAATCTCGAATTTCGTAAAGGTGTAAATATTGAGTGCCATGGCTACAAAGCTACTAATTTAATTGAAAATGAAAGTTTACTCCAAGCCCAACAAGTCGTAGCAGCCACTTACATTGGATGTTTTTCCTAGAAAGCCATATTACACATGCAAAATAAAGAACAGAAGAAAAGAGTCAGCTTATGCTCATAGTATAGTTTGCACATACAAAAAGTTCTATAATTCCAAAAAGAAAAACCAAAATAAGAACATAAAAGTACAATATAAGAAAAATGCAACATTTTAAGATCCCAACTGCATCATCATCAAGTAAAGGAATTGCAAAGAGAAAATCTGGAATCCATCAAGGCCCTAAAATCTTGAGCTTTTGTGACATGGATTTTGGTGGATGAATAGTCAAAGAGAAATATCTCACCTCCTTTCTTTCTTCGGAAACCTGGAATTGGGGGTGCTGTACGAGCTAAGTCGGTTAGGACGTCATCAAATGCTTTTTGTGTCTGTTCGCCCATCAAGTCCACTCTTATCTGGGGTGTACCAATAGAATGAGATAAAGTGCAAAAAATACACAAGGAAGGTCCTCACGAGCTCATCAGAAAATGTATGCCTTGGGGAGTAGATGGAACAACTATTTTGGCTCAGTGAAGCATAAATTAAGTGAGGTGATATGAAATGCCCTTCATTTACAGAGAGGTTCCTAACTGCAACCCTAAAATTTCGGGTATATCAAAATAAATAAATCAAAACTGTACATCAGCAACTATTACGAATAAAAAAAAAACAAAGACCCTTCTAGCAAAATTACCGAAAACAAATATAGGGTTAGTGACCTAAATACCTACATGGTTTTGTAGAATATACTTTCTTAGGCATGACTTGATCCTCTATTACGGTGGGGTTCTTCCTGCATGTAGTATTCAATATGAATGGGGTCCAGTGAATTAATTAACTAAGAAGGCACAAAGTAACCATTAATAGGGCTGTAATCTAACAGCTTACAATTTGGTAGATTAGGCTTGTTCTGCCCCCCTTTGCGACCTGAGACACTATTAGAAACTCAACCAGCAGACCATATGATTGTGTCAAGCTCCCAACTCAGAGACTAACACAGGTTCATATATGTAAAAATCCGTAACTAATAAGGATTAATTTTCTCCAATGACACCAAAGATAACTAGTTGATTTATTTCTACAAAATGGACCCACAAAGAGTGTATTACTGAAGCTTTCCAGAACGTCCCAGCAAAGGTGAATTTTGACTCGGTTTTATAAATCAGAGCTACATATCGTGTGGAGCTTAAGTGCCACAAAGAGTATGCGGCACTCTCTCAATGAATGATTCTCAGCTTTATGCCTAGTCCTAGGCTATCATAGAGGGCATATGGCATTGTTGTGTCTGCACATCATACATAAACAACGAAATTACGCTCTTTATCATCAATATGGTCAAGCAAGAAAAGTCAACAAGGCAAAACAATGGGCACCAGGTATACATAGAGATATTGTCTTTTTCTTTTTTCTTCTGTGATTTACAAGTACATAAGTGATATTTGGCAAAAAATAAGTATAAATATGGCTATTCGTCGACACCCATCACCAACAAACAAAGAATTCTGGAACTATTACCTAGAAGAAATCCAAGAAATACGTAAAGAGCTAAATTTATCAACTGGGAGAATTTCAATTTTTCTTTTCGTTGTAGGTCTGAGTTGGAATTGGATACATCAAAATTCCTTCCCTAAAAATGGGTTTTGGTTTTTATTCATTTTTTAAGTCATTATAGATTTTAATACAGCATGGTGGTACATGCTCATTTAATCCCAGGTAACTGTAGCACCAAGAAAAAGTAGAAATAAAAGGCATATTCAAGTTGTAATCCATCAAGAAATTATAAACTTAAATGAAATGCTCACGTGGATCCTATCACCATCACGAGACTCAACAACTACATTGATATCCCCCAAGTTTAGATCATCTGAATCTGCAATTGATCCTTCTACACCTGAACAGCAATGTGATGAAGAGTTACTCAATGAAAACAACAATTAAATAGTTAATCAAATTACTTTCCCAAAATATTATTAATGAAATTTGCATTTGATCTGTAATTTACATCCCCATGAAATTGGTAGAAAACAAAAAAAAAAAATTCAATAGTTGTAGGCTTGCACGGCATTGTGTAAATCCTCATAATTGCAATATGATCAAAGTTTCACCTGACCCAAGTGCAAATGCAGTATAAGATACATGCCAAGAATTTTTCATGCATGGAAGGCATGGATACCTGCATGAAAAATAAATAGAAATATTACCTAATGAATTTGACTGTAGAATGTTTCATACTATATATTGTAAATAAGAATCAGCTGGCAGCTACAATCTACCAATGAAAAAGCTAATTGCTTTATACAAATCCTCTCCATTCATCATTACAAGCAACTAAAGCTTCTAAAACAGAACTATATTATCACCAAATCATTATGTTTACAAATTTTCTTGCAGTTCTTTAATATTTTCAATGAACCGATCTTCCTAACATGGAAGAGAAAATCATCGAAACAACAATATATGGGAAAGGGAAAGTAACCTATACCCTCATTTAGGTTTCCTTTTAAAATGATTCTTTTTGTATCAATGCAAATAAAATGTACAAATTCCACATAAGAGTGGGTTAGAAAAATCGGGGTATGTGTGTGTGGTTTGTACAAAATTTTGAATAAAAAATTTACTCTTTGTGGAGGAGGTCTTGTATTGAGAAGATTGGGTCTCCAGGCTCCATCTTTGGCAAGGGAATTTGCAGATGCATCAGTCTCAACCCATTAGTATTTAAAAGATACATGTAGTGATCTGCAGATGTCAAATATCTGCAGTAAAGTAGGTTTCAACCACCAAAAGCAGGGTGACGATTCTTTTCACCTTGTTTTATAACCTTTTGGGATCTCCTTCAATCACTGAGGTGGAGACCCAACTTCTATTAAACACTAAGTCCAACCAGCAGAGCTTGAGCTGCTGTGCAAGTAGAATATGCCACGTCTGTCGGTCATGAATAGGCCACTAAGATTCTGGCAAAATGAGTTCTGAAAATTCTCTTGATGCTGGCAGGACCTACATTGCCAAGGGAGCTGCATCAAATTTAAGTTTGACAACGATGGGCTCAGGCTGAATCCAGGGGAAGGATCAGGAAATTATCTGATCTCTGGACTATATTACTGTTCCATTGTTGTCTGAGGTCTACGAAGGTGTAGGACCTGAATTCATTACAATTTGGGCACATAAAATGACAATCGATTTATTTGATTCTTGAGAGCATATATATGGACTTATTTACTTTCAAAAGCGCACCAATTTCATTCTACCCAAATGGTCCATATAGCAGCCAAAATTGAAACACACCAAAGCAAAAAGATCTGATAATCCGATAAGTGGGGGAGGAAAATATAAAAAAAGAGCTCTAGGACTGTTCTTGCTGTGATGCACAACCATTCGAAAAGGTTTAGGATGGTTTAGGATGAAAGACCAAATTTATGTTGGGGTTTGTGGCCTTTAAAAAGCCAAGCGAGCTTGTACACATCATTTATAGTGGATTATGCACTTTAATGGGAGTGTGTGTTGACTGACCAAGGATTAGACGGTTTACGGTCCTGGTCATGTCCACAACCCTTACCCCTGGGTATATGGTACTACCAAAAGGGGTTTACAAAGGGTCATCCCTTATTAAAGTCAGAGAAATGCCCAGGGATGGATTGTAGGCCAGAAGAGTTGTGCAGTCTCCTGTGTGCTAATGTATGCCTGTTAGACCGAAGGCTAAATCCTCAACAAACTTTCGCATGACATGTACATATGAAAGCCACATTACCGGGAAGCATTCTTAAAAAGAGACATATACACACGTGTGTAGAGAGAGACAGTCCCTTGCACTGTAGTGATGTGTTGCTTAACTTGCTCTTAAGGGGCGAAACTATAATCCACATTCCGAACCGTGGTTCCACTATTTATTGGCCAGTTTTGATAAGCCAATGATAAGCCTCTGCAGGAGACTGTGGGTCATGGGTCTCGTTGGGTCGGTTTGAGAACACAATCATGGATCACGACTATTGAGTCAAGTGGAATGCACTTACAGTCATTTATCTGGCCTATTGCTACTGCTACTGCTCCACTTCTAGACATTTTATTTATTTCAATGCTAAAAACATTTTTGTGAATTTTAGAAAAATTTTCAAAATTTTTTAACATTAATTTCAACAGTCAAATGTTGAAAAAGGGCGTTTCTATAATTTTAACAATGTGGAGGGGCACATGTGGTGTCCTTGGATCCAGCTCCATGCCACACCACAAGGGTGGGGCATGGAGCCCATGGTGGGCCCACACCTCTCACCTCCCACATGGGGTGGCATGCCCCTCCCCTCTTATCTTTAAATTATATTTTAATTAAAAGAATTTTTAAGTTTGGTTAAGTTAATCGTTTAAAATACAAGATCATGTCCAGTGTTTCAAAAAGTGCTAGGCGGCACCGAGGCGGCCATGGGGATCTAGGCTGCCCAACGCCTCGGCGGCCGCCCAGAACTTTGGCGGTCCAGTTGGAAAAAAAAAAAATTTGAGGGCTGAGGCTCAGTTGAAGAAAAAAAAAAAAAAAAAAAAAAAAAAAATGAATGACTAATAATAATGATTAATCTATAAGAATTTTAATAATCCATAATACCAAGATCCCAGTTAAAAAAAGAAGAAGATAGAAGTTAGGAAGAGAATTTTGAATTTTTGATAATCCATATTTTCATACAATGCTAAAATAGTAAAACCATACAAGCATACACTGATAGTTTGATACACTGTAGACCGTACACACAAAAATTTGATAGTAGAACTAGAAACTAGAAAGTAGAAACTAAAATAAGAAAGAGAAAATATACATAAATTAAAAAAATATACATTATATGAGACTATGACACATTAGTCAACACTCAACACCAAGAATCTTCAGTCATCATCATCATCATTAGAAGGAATAGGGTAAGCTTCATCATATGCATCAGAATCGAAGCCATCATCATCGGAGTCATCTCCCTCTTCAATATAACGTTTGTCCTCCTCTGTTTCTTCTAAATCTGCCTCTTCCTCCTCCTCTTCTTCTACCTCCCTCTTACTAGTATGTGTAGATGAGGCCTTAGGAGTCTTGGCTGCTCTACTATTTTCTATCTTTTTGTGCTTCCCTGAACTCAAATATTGTATAATTTCCTCCCTGGTAGTGTCAAGAACATTTTTACATGGGGCCCCATCCCCCTTAATATGGGCAAGGTGATTTTTAAACCGGTAAATGCCCCCATTAGTATCCTTTCCACAATAATTACATTTAATACGATTTTTGTCATTCGGAATTGGGTTATAACCATACTTCTAACCCAGATCACCACTTCTAGAAGAACCTGGAGAGGATATTTCCATAGAACAAGGCTCATTTTCATCATTTTCTGGTTCTTTAAAATTCAAAAGTTGTCTAATCTCATCCCGAATAGCTTCATGAACTTTTTTTACAAGAAGCAGCATTCCCTTTATACCAGCAAGATGTTTCTTGAATCGGTTAATACCTCCATTGGTATCTTTTTCACAAAAAATACACCTTATACAATTTTTATCATTTGGTTTTGGGTTATAACCATACTTCCGACCCGGATCACTTCCTCTAGAAATAGCAGAAATAGATCTATTCAAATGACAAGGATTTTGTTCCTGTTTTTGTTTTACAAAACTAATATATTGCTTAATTTCCTCTCTGATAGCTTCAGGAATATTTTTGCAAGGGGCAACATTCCCCTTAATACCAGCAAGATGTTTCTTAAACCGGTTTATAACCCCTTTTGTATCTTTTTCACAAAAATTGCATCTAATGCAATTTTTGTCATTTGGATTCGGGTTCTATCCATATTTCCAACCCGGATCTCCACTTTGACTAGATCCTAAAGAAGAAATCTCAAAATAAAACAAGCAATCTAAAAAATAAAGTTTTGCACTTTGATTGCTCAAACTCTAAACTCCCACCTCAGATGTTTTCTGGTGCTAAAATAATAAAAAACACCCTCTAATATGATTATAAAACTCTAAAACTAAATCAAATCTACCTAGGTGATGTTTGGATCTGTTTTCTGTGTTTTCTGTAACTTTGAAAAACACGTCGATCCAATGAAAGTAAGAAAATGATGCTTTCTTGGGGTTTCTCTCTCTAAAATGGTTCTTGTGGGTTTCGGTTTCAAATGAATCTAAAACACATCATTTGAAACCCTTTATATTTTAAAAAGATCAATAGAAACGAAAAAAACAGTCCCATGCATAGGCGGGGTGCAAGCCCTGAGCGGCAGCCTAAGGCTAGGCATTGGGCGGCCGCTTAGGCGGGTTCCGTACCGCCTAGGCGGCCGCCCAGGGATTACTGCCCAGTTTGGCCGCCTAGGCCTAGGCGATGCTCCCCGGCCTTCTAGACCGCTCAGGCACTGGGCGGTCCGCTTTTTTGAACATTGATCATGTCTTTATTTGTGGGAGTTAATTTTTAAAATCGATTTGACCAATTTCTTTATTATTTTTACTTCCTACAATTTTAAAGAGATAAAAAGAAAGGGAGTTCTAGAAGGTTTTTATATTGGTCTTATCCTAATTAGGCTAGAAGTAGATATGGGTCAAAGAATAAGGGGATAAGGTTCTTAATATTCCTCCTTAAATCATGATGGCTGATTTATGGGATCATCATCATCATCATCATTAGAGCCTTTTTCTAACTATTTGAAATTGGTTATACATATCTTGGTCTGTCATTCCGCTCTATCAAGGACCATACCCTCACTAAGGCTAGAAGTCCCCATATCTTTTCTCACTACTTCCAACCATATCTTTGGGCCTAACCCTTGCCATTTTTGAGCATTCCACTTGAACCAACACGCACCTCCTAACAGGTGCTGCACTGGGTCTCTGCTGCACATGACCAGCCCACCTAAATCTACTTTCTCTCATCTTAGCACCTATTGGCGTGACATCTAAGTTCTCCCTAATGTATTCATTTCGAATTCTATCCCTTCTTGTGTTGCCACTCATCCATCTCAACATCCTCATCTTACCTACACTCATCTTATGGGTATGTTGTTTCTTGACCGTCCAACATTCTACCCCATAAAGCAAAGCTAGTCTCATAGCTGTCCTAAAGAACATCCCCTTCAGCTTCATTAGTATGCGGCGATCACATAAAACTCCACTTGCACATCTTCACTTTGCCTACCCAGCTCTAATTCTATATGCGACATCTTCATCAATATCTCCATTTTCTTGGACTATCGACCCAAGATATCAAAGGTGCTCTGTCTTATTCTGTCTAATGGTCAAGGTGAGTCATAATTTGACAAATGGGATGGATGACTTAAATTTAGTTCTCTCTCACCTCACAAATTTCCTAAATTCCCATTGGTCAAGGTGAGCCATAATTGGCCTATACAAGGAAGATACCCCCTTTCAATCTCTACACAATTCACAAGCCTTTCTCTCTCTCTCCCCTCCATGGTCCACTCTCTCTCCTCTCTCTCTCTCTCTCTCTTTCTCTCTCTCTAGGTATGCCACCCATAAGAAATACGGGGGTGGCACCCCTAACCCTAGTTGGGGTTTGAAGATAGAGGAGTATGCCCAGCCCTAGAAAAGTGAAGTGCCTTGAGGCATATGCCCTAATTGTTATAAAAGAGGATTCAGTGAATAAACCCTAATTGTATGTTATGTTCTCTAATTCCGCATAGCCACTTCTTTCAATTTGGTCAACCACCTTGCAGGTGATCAGTAGACGATCGATGGTCTCTTCATTGTCTTTGCACGCACATGGCAGATGGTAGACAGATGCCTTTCCTCTAAATGTGATCTAAAGCAGGGTTCTTGTTGGTGATTACCGACCAGCTGTAGCCTGAATCTTGGGTGGTGCAGGGGCAAACCTACCCTTGTGGCAGTGATTGGGCATTGGCCAATGGGCTCAAACCATTAAGGATGTTGTAATAAGAGGAGATCCAGGACATAGCAATGGGAGGGAGGGACAAGACCATTTTAACCTGACCCAAACTGAGAGTGAAGTGGGTGATAAGGAAAAACTTGGAGGTCTCGGAGTTGTAAGGGTTCCTCCTAAACATTTAGAGTCCACATGGTTAGGTACTCTATTCCAAGGCGTGCTTACCCCACCATAGACCTTCCAGAACCTGATTCCATGCCCAGTTTTAGCATGGAATGAAATCCAACTAGAGAAGGCAAGATAAGTTCCTGTGATCATTTCCAAGCATCTGAGGCTTAAGCATTAACTGGGTCTTTGAGAGCTGTGGAAGCATCAGAGCCGTATCTATTTTTGATCACCTGCTGCCAAAGGTTACCTTCTTGGGTGGCATAGCACCAGCACTTACCAAGGTGTATCATGTTGCAATCCTTGATGTTCCTGATGTCTAGCTGAAACACCCCTCGCCTTTCCACACCACTCCACCCCTCAAAATCGAAAACCACAAAACAAACACCCGAGCCCCCCACCACCCCCCCCAAAAAAAAAAAAAAGGATCCTTCTAGAAGAAAATTCATGTGCTCCTCCAAAGCAGCTCCACATGAAATCCCTCATGGCACACTCCAAGTTGTCAACAATGGAAGCCCGCATCCTAAAATTAACATTTGGAATACCTGATATGGATGAGGTGGATTTGATCGGGGTGATTTCACCACATACAGACTGGAATCTGCACTTCCATGCAGCCAGCCTACATTTGAACCTCTCTACTGCACCATCCATTGACGTTTTCATGGTTTACCTAGGCACAAGGGAGGTCCAAATACTTGTTGAGAAGTGCATACATGTCACAACCCATCCTTCTGGCCAGGGCTTGAACTCTGATAACCAACCCTTATCAGTTTGGTTTTATCCATATTTTTCTTAGGTTAGTAGCAAGCTTGATGCACCTAATAAACAATCAAAGATTGCCCACTTGCTGAGGATTAGCATCATTGAAGGCGAGAGTACCATTTGTACATTCAAGATGGAAGTGCTAATCCAAGATGTTTGGAAGGTGGGGTATGTGGAATTGCACGGTATATAAATTCAAACAACATATTTTTTTTTCTTTTATGTATACCAGCAAGTTCTATTTACAAGTGCCAATTACAATGTAAGAACATAAAATAAAACCTACTACAATTTATGGATCTAGTGTTTCAAAAAATGCAGGGCGGCGACTAGGAGACCAGGGGGATCCTATCCATCTAGCACCCAGGGAGTTGGGCGGTCCAAGTTTGACAGGGGGCAAGAGGCTATCTAGGGAATCCTGTTTTGTATAAAAAATGCATATTCAGGATTTTTTATACATTTTTATTTAGAATCATTCCAAATCCAAACCATAGTACTATAGTACAAAAAATATACATAATCCATTGACTCAACTTATGCACCATACGATTTGCACTATGTTCCCCAAAACACATGTGCACGAAGTACTACATAAGTGCACTTAGTACTTAGTTTTGTGTACAGCGCACAATGCAAAACACAAACCACTCAATGTGCACTATTCATGGGCAAAGTGTAGCGATGTTGCCCAATTACCTTACTACCATACACATTCAACACAAATATGAGCACATGACAAGAACACATTAACACATCATAAAATATCAATGTTTCAAAAAACGGTCCGCCCGTCCCCTAGGCGCCCAGAAAAAAATTTCTGCACCCCTCAACCTGAGTGCCCCTCCACGGGCGGCTATACCTGGGCGGGCGCCCAGGGCAGTTGGCTTTTTTTTGTATTTAACTTCTCCCAAAAGGGTAAAAGGGGTCATTTTGACCCACAAGTTATATAAAAGAAGTTTTGAGGTTTATTTTTGAACCCCAAAATGATAAAAAACAAGAAACCCTCAATCTTAAACTTATTTTTGAGAATCTAAAGTAATTTCTGAGAATATTTTTTGTGGATTGAAAAAGTTTTTTTTCTCATTGAAATTATTTTTAGGGTGCTATTGGTGGTACTAGAAGACTTTTGAGTTGATTCGTAGATCGATTGAGGTAACCAGCATCGAAGATTAGAGATTGGGTAGAAAAGGTCAGTTTGTAATCTTTATTTGAGTTTTTCTTTTTTAATTTAAGATGTCTTATGCGGGGTCTATTAGGGATGGAGATCCGGGATGGAAATATTGTGTTAACCCGATAAAAATGACAAACATAAAATTGTGCAATTTCTGTGAACATGTTTTTAATGCCGGGCATAAATAGATTTAAGAAACATCTTGCCGGTATTAGAGGTCATGTTGCCCCATGTAAGAAAGTCTCAGATCTTGTAAAGAAAGAAATTTTGGAATACATTGAAGTGGAAAAGAGTAAAAAAATTGCAAAAAAAAAGGATATAGCATAATTAAAGTCAAGGGTCCATCTCTTTTTATGATAATATTGACACTGAAGAAGAGGATGAAGATGGGGAAGAAGAAGTAGCCATGGTTGGTACCCAGAGCTCTAAGACCAAGAGGGCTTTTGGGTCTAAGAAGGCTCGTATGCAAGGGCTTATAGATAGTTGTTTTACACCTAGCCCTAAGACAGTAATTAAGAAAAGCAAGGGAGGAAAGGGGAAAAAACAAGAGGCAATTGAAAATAGGTTTAAGAAGGAAGATAGAGCCAGGGTGATTCAATACATTGCTCGGTGGTTTTACCATGTGGGCATTTCTTTTAACACTACTCGCTTGAATAGCTTCCACATAATGTTGGAAGCAATTGGGCAATTTGGGCTAGGTTTGAAAGCTCTAACTCCTTATGAGATTGGAGAGCCACTACTGAAGAAATAAGTCAAGTACACTAATGAATATCTCAAGACTCATAAGGGGGGATGGGCTAAATTTGACGTTTCTTTAATGACAGATATGTGGAGTGATAGGAGGCGGATGAGTAACATGAGTTTGTTAGTAAATTGTCTCACAGGTACAGTTTTTTTGTGCTCAATCGATGCTTCCAATGATGTTCATGATGCGCATTATATATTTTCTTTCATTGATAAGGGCATTGAGTAGGTTGGGGAGGAACTTGTAATACAAGTGGTCGCAGATAATCCTGCTCTCAATCTAGCTGCAGGTCATTTGCTTCGATAGAAGATGTCTGGCATATTTTGGACTCCTTGCACTACACATTGCGTAGATCTTATGCTTGAGGGAATTGGTGAATTGCCTACTATTAAAGGAATTATTTTTAAGGCTAAGGAGGTTACAATCTTCATATACAGTCACATACTTACAGTCACATACTTACCCTTAGCATGATGCACAAGTTTACAAAAAAGAGAGAGCTAGTGAGGCCTGAGGTCACTAGATTTGCCACTGCCTACCAGTCTACATAGCATGTATAAGAGGAGGATCGCATTAAGGTCTATGTTTGTTTTAGAGGAGTGGAGTAAGTGTAAGTGGTCTAGAGATGCCAAGAGAAAGAAGGCACCAGATATTGTTCTTTCAAAATATTTTTGGCGTGAGATGAAACATGAGATATTAGTATTTCTTCCCTTGGTGAAGGTCTTGCGCTTGGTTGATGCTGATAAGCCCTCCATGGGCTTCATATATGATGCAATGGAAAGGGCTAAGAATGAGATTGTAGAGAATTTGGGCAATGATGCACCAAAGTATGTCCCAATTTGGGAGATTATAGATGACAAATGGGATAGGCAGCTCCATAGACCGCATGTAGCGGGGTACTACTTGAACCCCAAATTCTTTTATACAGATGCAGATATTGAGTCAGTGGTTTAAAATGCGACCGCATCATGCGGGATGCGCTCGCATCCGCATAAAAAACAGGCACATATGCGTTTTTGACAGATGCGGCCGCATATGCGCCGCATCGTAGCTGCATCCCGCATAGGCCGCATCCCACTACTACAGTGTTCGCCGAATTTGTTTTCTGTTTTGCCCTTCAGGGAGGGGCAAAACGGTCTTTTTGACCATCCAAATGTTAGAGAAACTGTTTGGGGAGGTATTAGGGGCCCGAAACGAAGATTTTCAGCCACTTTTGTGGCTTTTTTGCATCAAATCGAGGTAAAAAAAATTTACGTGGAGTTTTGTTTTTCATCGAAATCTTTGATTTGGCAGTTGTTTGATACTTGGATGTTCATTGGATGCCTTTGATTGTTGATTTGGAGATATTAGGGTGAATTTGTGATAAGAAATCTGGCTTGAAAATATGCTAAACTAGAAAATCCCAAAGCTAGAAATTGTGTGATATGCATGCTCTGTAGAAATACTTATATGGGTGGATAACTGGATACAGAATCTCCGACAGCTAATAGTTTTCAAGTTAGTCATTAAATTAAAATATCTACTATCACATATATCACCTTCATATTTTTTTCCTATGCATTAACTTATTTTTTAAAAAATTTTAGAATTTTTTTACATTTATTGACGCATCATCGCGATGCACCCTCATCCGGGCCACATTGGCCCCCCACAGCATCATGGCCGCATCTCGCATTTTAAAACACTGATTGAGTCAAAAGGGGTAATTATGGATGGTTTTAATGAGTGCCTTGAGAAATTAGTTCCTGATCCACATATCCAAGATAAGATATCAACTGACGAGTAAATTTCGTACAAGCGTTCTTTGATGTCATTTGGGAAAGATATGGCATTAAGACAGAGAAACAAAGACGAACTAGGTAGTATTCTTTTGACTTTTGTTTTATAAAATATAAATTAATTTTCTTCCAAGTTTTGATAATGTTAAATACCTAAATTAATTATAAAGGTTGCTCACATATTGCAGCCCAATGGTGGAGACAATATGGGAGTAGCACTCCAAACCTCCAGAAGATGGCTATATGGTCCTTGAGTTTGACAACTATCTCTTCTGGTTGTGAGCACAAATGGAGTTCGTTTGAAATGATGTTTTACTATTTTACAATTTTATACGTTTTTTTTGTTTATAAATTCATTTTGTAATATAGATTCATAAAAGGTAAGAAGATCATAGAATCATAGTAGTTACCTATGCATTATTTTTCCTTATAGGTGCATACAAAGAGAAGAAAGAGGCTTGAGCAAAAGAAGCTTAATGACTTGGTTTTTGTTAGAGAGAATCAAAGGCTCAAGGAGAAGAAAAACCATCCAAAGAAGGACCCTATCTCTTCGAAAGACATGGAGAATGCTTCAGATTGGCTAGTTAGTGACCTTGGTTGTTACACCCCAAGAATTTACGGTACTGTTATTCCTGAGATGTGACAGACAAAATATATATACATCTATTGATAGACAAATTTACAGTGGCGAGGTCTTACATAGTAAATAAAGAAAGCTAGCACAACAACAGTATCTTCCAAGGTTGATCTTGACTAGCACTCAAAATGAATCCGTAGTTATCCTGAAAAAATGTTTACCATAGTTTGATGAGTTTGGCTACTCAGTAAGTGATCATCATAATCCTAAAAATAATCATGATTGAAAGATATCAATATTTTCCAAAATGAGTTCTATTAATAGAAATGCATCAACAGTTTCACTTTCAATAATTGCATAATTAAGTATAATCCGAGTAATTGAAA
>NW_006496564.1:916523-953410 GCF_000471905.2 Amborella trichopoda | reverse complement strand
TAAATAATAAGGCAGTCATTTGCACATGAATTTTACAATGTCTAACTATTCAAAACAGTAGAAAGAAATATCACAATTTTACTAAAAGCAGAAATATCACATTTATTTCTAACAATAAACAAGAAAAATAAATAAATTTCTTTTTCTAATTTACAGCATTCAAAATTTCTAACATATATAAAATATCACAATTTTTATCAAAAAGATTATTTTTCAAGATAATGAGGTCACGTGCGCATAAAATTTATCGCGCCTAAAATTCATGATAATAAGCAGAAATAATTATTTCATTTTATTTTTAAAAAAAATGAATTATTTTCGAGACAATGAGGTCACTTACACATAAAACTAATAAAATAAAGATCCTAGACGAAAATATCACTATTTATTAGAAATAGACTATTTTTCAGGAAGACGATGTCACTTACCCACAATTATTTGAGAGGGAGCTTCCGATAAAAAAATTCGGTTCCAGAGAGAAGTTCACAGTGTTTCGACCAGAGAGAGAGAGATATCTTAAAATTTTCTAGAGTGGGAGTGCTCACCTCCCCTATTTAAATTCTTATAACGTATTATTATAATATTTTATTACGCTCTACCTCATACCTGAGGTGTCGCGTTAAGCGTTTGCTTTCAACATACGAAAACCACGTCCGCTAAAGGACGTGGCCAGCTGCAAGCAGCAGGAAGCAAAAGCAGGCAAAAGCAAAAGTAAAGGCAAAGGCAAACACTTTTGAAAATAGTGATGGTCCCCAAGGACCATCATACTCAAACAGACCATCACCTATTTAAAAGCATCTTTCCTCCTTTTTTTTTTTTTTTTTTTGAAATTTTATGATTGTTACATTGGTACTAAGGAGGTCTTCCCTGGGGAGGGTTTGACATGGAAAATGGTCGAGGAGGCTCCGGGCCAAGCTTCTGATCCTAGGAGGGCCACTCGAGCAACTTCTTCTGCTGGTACTTCACGGAGGGAAATAGAGGAAGAGGAGGTAGATTCAGAAGAATCTCTGGAAGAAGAGGAATATGTTGAAGAGGGTGATGATTCTGATGATGATGGCCTCAATTCTGATGCAGATGAAAACAATGAAGATGATGATTCTGATTCTTATTGATGTCTTGATTGTCTTTTCTCTTCTTTTGTAGTAATTTTATTGCACCATCTTGGTTTGGGCTTTAGACATTTTGACTATTTTTATTAGTTATGTGGTTTGTAATTTTTTTGCTTTTTTGGACTATTTCGTTGCGGGTTACTGATTTTTTATAGTTTTGGAAGTCAGTTTATTGAAGACTTGGAGACTTGGAGACTTGGATGTTATTATGGTTTATTTTATGAATATCGAATATGGAGAATATGAGAGTTGGAGACCCCACAATAGCCTATTAGACTTTTAAATGTTTTGTAAGATTTGAAATTTTGAATACATTTATTCTCAACCTGATTACCTGAGAGGCTGAGACATGCGATGTTTGTATATAAAAACGTATGTTGCGAACTTGCGATATTTTTAAATGGAATAAATTACAAATTAGTAGCCATTATTAATAAATCACAATCTATACTCCATAGTTCATAGACCAAACTCCATACTCCATACCATCCTATAATCCATAAACTACTACGAGGAAATCATCATCATCTAAGCCTTATCCCAATTAATTGGGGTCAAGCTACAAGAAAATCCTTCTTTCATTTTTTACATAGATTCAGGTTTAATGATAAGATGTGGCAAAGTTTTACATTGGCTGCCTACTTAGCGCAACCTACCTCCTATACTCGGGCTTGGGACAGATTAAGGGAAAGTTTAAGGCTCTCCCCCTTCTTAGACCTAAAAATACTAGGAGGAAATAAGGAAAAAAAGACGACATGACTCAAGAGTCTTCAATTGGCAACAGAAAAAGTTTGGGCAGCCTCATCATATATATCAGAGTCGAGTCCATCATCATAAAAAATCATCTCCCTCTTCAACATAACACCCATCCCCTTTGTTTCTTCTAAATCTGCCTCCTACTCCGCCTCTTCCTCCATTCCCCTCCTCCTCTGTGAAGATGATCTAGTGGCCCTAAGAGGGTCGACTGCTCTCCTTATGCCTTCAAAACCACATCCCATGTCAATCTCTCATGCCCTTCAACTTCATCTGCTTCAACCAACCACTCCATGGCATTCTCCATGTCATTCGATTTAAGGGGGTCTCTTTTACCCGCTTAGCAAATCTTTCATTTAATCTTCGTTTGTACTTCACATAAACTAAATCATTGAGCCTCCTTGATTCAAGCTTGTTTCTTTTCTTTGTGTGGACCTATATGAAGACACATACACATTAAATGAAAATATACTAATTATTTAACAATTAATTTTTTTTATGCTGTTAACTATTATAATAATTACTAATTAGTAAACTAATAATGTAATTATCTAAAAATCAAATACTTAATAAAGTAAATAAGTTAGAGACTTGAAGTAACAAAGTTATCTTCGCTAAACTAAAGTAACATACCATTTCAAAAGTACTCCAATTCCGCTCATAACCAGATGAGCTAGTGGTTAGGCTCAAGATCCGAATGACCATCTTTTGTAAGGAGCCATAGGTAATCTATGAGGTGAAGAAAAAATTGATCTGAGCGATCCTACTCCTAGGTTAGCCATCATGATCAAGGAAGGAATCCCAGAATATTATCCCTTAGATCCTTGACCATTATCCTCTTTTAGTTCCATAAATATTAGGTTTAACCAAAACTTAGACTTAGATTGGGTTAGAGCATATAATATTATCCTAACCATATAAGGATTAGGACTTTATGCTTTTAGAATTAATTCTTTGAAGAAGTCCTTACCCTTTTTAAAACACAATCTCTTTTCTTATTTTTCTTTTCAAAAAAACAAATATCAAAGGGAAATTTTATCCCCTAAAAATCCTCTCTCCAACTAATCTTATCTCATAAGGAGAGAGAGAAGGGGGATAAGGAGATGTGGGTGGTGAGTGGTGAATCCTATATGGAGCTCATGTCCCATTCAAGGTGTGGCCCACTCACACTGTGGGCCATGGCGATTAGCCCCCCACATGGGTCACATAGAATACACATGCCCAAAACAATTTTAAAATGGAAAGAAAAGACAATTATTTTTATAAAATAAAATGATTTTTTAATTGCTGAAATTAATTTAATTGAAAAATTCACAAGGCATAAATAAAATTAGGAAAATTTATTTTTAGTCTCATAATTTTTCAAATCACAAATAAATACTTCTAGAAGAGAATTGATACCAATAGGTCACGAGCTTGAGATCTCCAAGGCACTCAAGCTACGTGAAAAAATTTGTGACTCACAAACTATCTTCTCAAACCAACTTGACGGGACCTAGTGAATAGCAAGGGTTCAAGATTGGCCCATTAAAGTTGCCCAATAAATAGAAGAACATGAATTTAGTGTGTAAATTATAAGCTCCCCCCAAGAACGAGTTACATCCATAAGGATGAACATACAGTATCGCTATAGTGCAAGGGATACTTGTAAGGATTGAGATTTTTATCGTGCTTTATTTATGTATATTGTCCTCATGTTTTTGTACCAATTAAACTTTTTGCCCGATCTTGATTTCGGACCTTGTCGGACTCTGTGGGGGCCTAGAAATCTTGGCTGGTGTAGAACTCGCTGTTTTGGAACCGCTTAAGGTCTTTGTCATAGAGGAGACCTCAAAATTTTCAGTGGTACGCAGCACGCTTGATTCCAAGCTACCGTTAGAAAGTTATGGTCTGTGCAATCCGACCGGCCTGTAGGCTCGAGGACCAGAAATTCGAACCCCCACGTCGCGTGAGTGCGCATCCCTAGGCGTGGGGAAACGCATTCCAATGCTTATGATTAGTCAATCAACACCCATGCACCATCATTGCACTCATGCACACACACCCATACACCATCATTACAGTCATGCACACACACACCCATGCACCATCATTACACTCATGCACACACACACCCATGCACCATCATTACACTCATGCACACACACACCCATGCTTAATGATGATCACACCATGCATGAGTGCCATGTAGCACCCACACACACCCACATGCACCACGATGTTCATATGCACACATACCCATGGCCACATGAATGCCTACATAATGAAATTTCTACACTGTGTATGTGTGCCATGTGGCACCCTCATACCCATTTCATACATATTTACATGAACCCTCATACATTCATGCTATAGACATATGCATGCACATAAACACCACCCCATATGCACGATTGACATGTGGCAATTTCTCCCTTAAAAATGGGCATGTTCATCCTCAATTGTATTTAAACCCCTTCATTTAGTCTCATCTCTCTTTTAATCAATCTCACCCTAACCCTTGAGCCTTGGCTAGCCAATTCTCTCCCCCTTAGTGCACTAGGTGATCACCCCTTCCTTGTCTTGGGCTCCCCCTCTCGCCCTCTTGGCTCGCTTCTCCTCTTCCTTGGACGGTGTTCTCACGTGCCGGTGTTCGACGGTCTCTTTCGTAAGTAGAAATATCGACCTTGTTTGATGATTGATAGTGTTAAAAACATTACAATCTTGACTGAGAATTTCCAGAATTCTTTAGTATTTGGAATGAATTATTAGAACGTCTTTTACCTTGTATAAGAGTAAGATGGATCTGAGAAATGAATTCCAGGGATTTTACATGTTTCTAAGTGGTGCTTTTGACCGACCAAAACTCATTAGAACGAGATGAAACCACTTTTCAATGTCAGAAAAATGAGTCTAGTTTAAATTTGGTTTTGGCCTCATGATAAAATTCCCTATAGTTTGAAAGTTATAGTTATTTTTCTACTGGAGTGTCAGTCTGTATTTTCTGCTGCATAAAACAAAAGTTACTCCTGGAGAATCAGGCAGTTTGACCAAGTTGGGTCTTTTATTTGGCACCACTTTCTAAATGAAAGTTGTGCATTTCTGGTCTAGCTTCTTTGGAAACAAGTCCCATGACCTAATGTTATGTATTTTTGAAGTTAAGTTCATTTTAGTGGGCAAATGTCGCCCTGGAAAACCAGAAAAATACTGTTTTTGGACACTAAACTTGTCCCATCTCGAGCGAAAGCTCTCGGACTCGATCCGTGAACTTGTATTGTTGAACGGTGGCCTATAATTTCTTTATCTACCCTGATCACTTACTCAGTCATGAGTGTAATTTGAGAACTTGAGGACACATCCTGTTATGAGACAAGTTCATGATTGTTACTCCACTGCTTGTTATGCAATCTATTTCTTGTTATACTGCATCGATATGTAGCATGCTATTGACATGACAATGTCTCTTGAATTGATAAGCATGATAAAACGACATAGCGTCTATTACATCGATATGTAGCATGCTATTGATATGATAATGTACCTTGAATTGTTAAGCATGATAAAATGATATAGTGATATATATTACATTGATATGTAGCATGCTATTGACATGATAATGTCTATTGAATTAATAAGCATGATAAAATGACATAGTGATGTCTATTACATTGATATGGAGCATGTTATTGACATGATAATGTCTCTTGAATTGATAAGCATGATAATATGACATAGTGACGTCTCTCGTAATTATATGTATAGCATGCTCTGGACATGTTGGTGTTTCTTGTGATCATATGTATAGGATGCATTGGACATGTTGATGTTTCTGGTGATTATATGTATGACATGCTTCTAATAAGATATGTGTGCATGGAGACATGCTTCTGTTATATGATCTATACATGGTAACATGTTTCTGATAAGATATGTGTGCATAGAGACCTGCTTCTGTTATATGATCGATGCATGGTAACATGGAGACATGCTTCTGTTATCGATAACAGAAGCATGTCTGTTATTGTGCCAGTATGGCCAGATAGTCTGTAGTTTTTTTTATTGACCTAGTTTTCTTCTTTTGGACCGTTGGGCCTTAAACGTTCTGTACATAAGTTGGATTCTATCATATGTATTCATTTATTCTTTTTTTTTCTTTCCTTTCTTCCTGTGCGCTTTCGTATGTTCTTACGAGTATCTCGACCATCAGACCCCCACCTCGAGCCTCGACGGTCCCGGCACCGGCCTTGGGTGCGCCTCAGCAAGGCCCGGGGTGGGGTCGTGACAATACTATTCAACACATTTAGACGACCCTTCTCCAGCTATTTCCTATAATGTGGCTATGATGTGTACACACCATACAGTGGTTGATGAATTTGACCTTGCCCTCACAAGCTACCATCTGCACGTTGGAGATCACTAGCCTCCAAGCTCACGACGTCATCCCTAGGCATCTCCCTTACCTCAACAAGGGATGACCCTAGAATGCAACCCTCAATGGTGGTGCCTATGCCAGGGATCAAGGTTTCGGACTTAATCCCAGGTCTAGACTACGCAACCCAAGTGATTGAACTAACAAAAGATAAAATACCATACTGGTCCTACCAGGACCACGATTTATCCAATATAGCATGAGTTTTATATGCTTTCAAGGCCTCTAAAGGCCACAAACCCAATAGAGAAGCCTTCGAACCAGGTTTGGGCCTACAAGTTGGTAGTAGACCGTATGAAAATCTTGGCTATAATAGCAAAGAGAAAAGAGGATAGGGGGTGGCATAGACCCCTCAATTATGTGACAAATTCTTGAGCACTTAAGACCAAGAAGTAGGGGGAGGATATTCATCCTTTAATCTTAAAATGCCAACTGCAATCAAAATTCATCAGACAACGCTGACAATGGGCCCGGCCAACTCTCATCCGAGTCCAACCTACGTCCCTATAGGGCAGGTCAACTCAGAATGGATGGAAGGGGCCTTGTCCCGGTCCAGGCCGGGCTAAATAGTTCTTCAAGCAAAGAGAAACTATGGGGCAACATTGCCCCAACCCTCGGGCCATATTTTTTGGCCCATGTCCTAGTTTTTCAGTGCCGGGCGATCCGGCCCATTGCCAGCCCTAATTAAACTCATGACTTAATCGAGGATCCCCCAAGCGGCATGTTATATATTTCCTCCATATCCAACTTTAAGATAAGCCTGGTATGTTGGCGTGGTGCCTGGCGTGGACTTACCTGTAGATGATGAAATCTATATCCAAGTTTGGCCAATCTTGAAAGAATACTCCTTGGGGTGGTGACATGACTTGGCTTAGGACCTGGCGCAAGTGTGAGACAAGGACTTTGGCCACAATGTTGTACGAGTTGCTGATCACTTCTTAGCCTAAAATCAGTCAGTTCTTCTACACCTTCTAGCTTTAGGATCTGGTCAATGAAGGTAGAATTCACTCCACAATTGGTGATGCCCCTATCGAAGAACTCAGGGAACATAACCAGGATGTCTTTTTTGATAATGAGAACATAACCAGGATGTCTATAGCCAGATAGTTCCAGACATGGTGGAAGAGTTTGATCCGGGAGTCATTTAGAAAAAGAGCTCTGTTATGTCTTGGATCAGCAATTGCCCTTCAGGTTTTGGTTTCAATAAAAGGACGTGCTAACAATGTGACACTCTCTGTCATTGGAGTCTGGAAATTCAGGTTCCCTGTATTCAGCCTGTCATGGTTTTGGCCAATGAAAATATTGCCGAAGTAACTGCTAATGATTTGGTTTACTTTTATTGGCTCTTTGTCTTGCACTCGCCTCCTCTAATCTAAAGGATGGCGTTACTCCTTTGGCAGTTTGCCGTCTTATGGAAGATAGCAGTATTCCGACCCTCTTTGAGCCATGATTCTTTAATGCTGGTGTTGGAAGATCTCCTCTTACTTGAGGATTTCTGGGAGTTCAGTTTTGGAGTCATATTCTTTTGCCAGGTTATAAATATCTGGTTTCTTTGATCATATCGAGACTGTTGATTTCATTGAGTTGGGCTTCCTCCTTCTCCTGTTGGTGACCAAACTGCTCACCATTCCAATGTTTCAGTATCTTTGAGGGTTATAACTTTTTGCAGAACCTGAACCCCAAAGAATGACCACCATGGGGGTATCAAGTGGTGGAGATCAAAGTCTTCTAGCCCCATCAACTCAAAACAGAAGGCTCTAGGGCTATTTGAATGAGGCAATATTTAAGAGGATGGGGGTTGTCCAAATATGGTTTTAAGGAGAGTTCAGCAGTGGGCATTTAGGAAATTTTCCTCCCAGTCAGTGGATTCAAGGAAACTATCTAGCTCGGTAAGTGTGAGGCAATCCAAGTGGCTTGACCCAGTGAAGGAGGTGCCATTAAAGGGAAGATCTATTAATGCCTGAACACAAAATCATAAAAACTAGTCAAACTGACTGTAATTTGGCCACATCTGTTCTTTTTGAAGGTCCATCAGTGACATTACGAGTCATTGCCAATGCACCAGGGCAGGGGGATGAGAGTTGAGATGTTGTCTAGTTCAGCCCAAATCTTCTCTCACCTCTATTTGGCATATAGACTGCTGTGAACCTTCATTCTATGTCCCCTGAGAGTCAAGAGAAGCAAATTGAGGATGAGTATGTTCATGTGAGAGTTGCACTTTTAGCCAGAATTGTTGGATCCTAGAGAACCCAAATCCACCCAAAAAGCCCTAGACAGGAAGCGATTCCCAAGCACAAGGTCTTCTGCTCAAATCAAGCAGGCCATGGATAGGTTTGGGGAGTCAAGTTTAACCGCTATAGTTATTTCCCAGTGTGCTTAGTGACTGATTTATTCTTCCTCGGTTCACCCAAACACTGTATTTTCCAGGCCAGAATTCTCATTTGGAGGGAAGAATGGTGTTCTTGATCTCTGGAAGAGCATCGGCGAGGTTGATAGTTGATAGCTGTTGGATTTGGAGCAAAGGGAGGCACGATTCCCGCTCTGAGATTTCTCATAATTTATGTGGCAGTTTAAACTTTTGAGCACTCTACAACCTTTCCTCAGTCATTTGGGTTTCCTACTGTTCCTAGTACTCTCCCAACATTCATATGTCAATAAGTGACACTTGGAGGTGCCATTCCTCCACTCAAAGTCCATCATAGAATTCAATGGACTTTTGAGCAGAGGAACGGCATAACCCGACCATCTGCTGCTGACATTGGATGATTGTGGAAATGTTAGGGAACCGTGGCACAGACAAATGTAGCACAATATACAAACACTATAGAAAAATCTTATTTTCAGGTTACTTGTATATTACTATAATTTATTTAAGTAGACGGTTCATTGGAAGCAACAAATAATAATAAGAACGGGCTAAAATCATAAAGTTATTGACCTCATAGATAGACCTTGCCACATCTCAGACTTGCCAAAAATCTCAATTCTGTTAGTGCTTCCATTTTTATAGAGACCTGAAGATTTGGCCTACAAAATGAGATGAAATTACGATAATGTTCATGAAGGTGAACTTCATGACTAACATGTGTGCACAACTGTGTCAATGAAATTAGTTTTCAGAACTCATGACTTGCAAGTTTGAGAAAGGTATCCAACAAAAAAATGTCACAATAACTTCTTATCAATGATTTCAGTTAAACTCTGCCAAAGAAGCTAAGGGTATTATATTACAACTAAAAATTAAAAACGAATATAGAGTATTGCATTAACTAAAGAGTCTTAAGTCGAACAAATGCTACATATGTTCCTAGAAGACAAAAGAGAAATAAAGAATAAAACATTCAAAGGGAAACAAGTTATAAAATAAAAATTGTCAATGGAAATAATTACAAGAACCAGTTCATGAGAAATGCATTTGTTTGATATGTAACCAATAATAAATCTAATTATATGAAATGAGAAATTCAAAAGAAATGAAATATCACCACCACAAATGAATATGAAAGTATAAAAAAAAAAACTTATTGAAAGGTTATATTGCCAAAGCAATTAAAATAATTACAAGAACCAGTTCATGAGAAATGCATTTGTTTGATATGTAACCAATAATAAATCTAATTATATGAAATGAGAAATTCAAAAGAAATGAAATATTACCACCACAAATGCATATGAAAGTATCAAAAAAAAAATTAAAAAATTATTGAGAGGTTATATTGCCAAAGCGATTAATATAGAACAAAAGCTTTTCAAACAGTTTGTGAATCATAAATTGCATCCACCTATTCTCACAAAAAGTTCAGTTCTCTCAAATACATGAGATGCTAAATAGTTTCAGAGCCATAATTTCAATTTGTGTAACACACACCTTGTCTTTTTTAATCTATTTTCCGTACAGTAGACTTCTTCCTATTCTTTGACGTACTACGATATCGGTAACCGCCCGCTCGCTTAGCCAGTCTGAGCCAACTGCGGAGCCTATCCTGTGCCTCTTAACAACCGTGCTAGTCGGAATTTGGGAAAAGATAGAGAGCTCTCTAGGATTTCCTAATCAAATTGATAGTTCGCTTTGCCAGTCCATGAATAATGTCAATTAATATTACACATTTAATGTGCTCTAAGCAAGAGCTCTCACTCAATGTTTTTAACCATCAGTTTGGACCCTTAATGAAGCCCTTTCAACAAATTGGCTCCAAAAAGTTTTCAACGAGAGAAAAGTACAAGGCGGTTTCACCATTGTTCAAAAAAGCGGACCGCCCAGCGCCTAGGCGGCCCAAAAGGCCTGGGCGCATCGCCCAGGCCTAGGCGGCCAAACTGGGCGGTAGTCCCTGGGCGGCCGCCCAGAGCCTGTGGCCCACCCAGAGGCAGAAAATTTTTTATTTTTATTTTTTCATTTTTTTCAAGATATAAAAGTTTAAAAAGATGGGTTTTAGGTTCATTTGAAACCTACACCCCCAAGAAACCCTTTTAGAGAGAAAGAAACCTCCAAAAAACTACATTTCATTGGATCGAATCATCGAAGTGTTTCTCAAAGTTTGGAGTTCGAGCAACCAAAGTAAGTGCAACTTTTAGATTGCTTGTTTTATTTTGAGATGTCTTCTTCAGGAGTTAGTCGGAGTGGAGATCCGGGTTGAAAATATGGATACAACCCAAATCCAAATGACAAAAATTGCGTTAGATGCAATTTTTGTGAAAAAGATACAAAAGGAGGCATAAAGCGGTTTAAGAAACATCTTGCGGTATTAAAGGGGATGTTGCCCCTTGTAAATATATTCCTGAAGCTATCAGAGAGGAGATTAAGAAATTTATAAGTTATGTAAAATAAAAACAAGAACAAAATCCTTATCATAGATCTATTTCTGCTACTCCTAGAAAAAGTGATCCGGGTTGGAAGTATTGGTACAACCTAAAACCAAATGATAAAAATTGTATAAGGTGTAATTTTTGTGAAAAATATACCAATAGGGGTATTAGCCGATTCAAAAAACACCTTCATGATGTTAGAGGTAATGTTGCTTCTTATACAAAGGTTCCTGATGCAGTTCGGGATGAGATTAGACATCTTTTGAATTTTAAGAACTAGAAAAGGATGAAAATAAGCCTTGTTCTATGGAAGTATCTTCTCCAAGTTCTAGACGGAGTAGTGATCCGAGTTGGAAGTATGGTTATAACCTGAATCCAAGTGATAAAAATCATATTAAATGTAATTAGTGTGGAAAGGATACTAATGAGGGCATTTACCGGTTTAAAAAACACCTTACCGGTATTAAAGGGGATGTTGCCCCTTGTAAAAATGTTCCTGAGGCTACCAAGGAGGAAATTATACAATATTTGAGTTCAGAGAAACACAAAGAAAAAGGTAGAGCAGCCAAGACTCCTAAGGCCTCATCTGCACAGACTAGTAAGAAGAAGGTAGAAGAAGAGGAGGAGGAAGATGCAGATTCAGAAGAAACAGAGGAGGATGAACATTATATTGAAGAGGGAGATGACTTTGATGATGATGGCCTCGACTCTGATGCATATGATGAGGCTTGCCTTATTGATATTCCTTCTAATGATGATGATGATGAAGACAACAACTAAAGACTTTTGTCTCTTGGTGCTGAGTGTTGAGCCTGTTGACTGCTGTGTTGAGTCATGAGTGTTGACTTTTGTTATACTGTATATTTTCAAAATTTCTGTTGTGTTGAGTGTTGACTTTTATTTACTACCTACAATTGTATAGTTACAGTTTACTGTTTTAACAATATGAATTATCAAAATTCTCTTCTCAACATCTATCTTTTTCTTTTTTTTCAACTTGGAATATGGTATTACATTGGTAATAATTTGGTATGATTTTTACTTTTTTTCATTTCAACTGGCAGCCGCCTAGGTTATAGGCCCGCCTAGGCGTTGGGCAGCCTGGATCCCCCAGGCCGCCTTGGACCCGCCGATACACTGGGTTTCACAACAACACACCAGCGAAGTATAACCATCCCGTAACAAACCAAGAGCTCCAACACTATATCCTGTTCAAATCTTTTCAGATTCATGTCTCGAATCTAGCACAAACTCCAACAAAAATAATGGTATAGGTTTATACTTTGTAATCTCACAGGTAATAATATATGGCATGACTACCAAGCGAATGCCACTATACAAAGTGCATTTCTAGAATCAGAAACTTCTTTTGTTTCCAGCTCAAACCACATCATCTTTTTCCTTGTCACATTCCTAGAAGAGCACCCCACCCTCAATCTATGACTTGGTAGCCACCAGATACCTTGCCACAATTTTAAGCTTTCCTTTTCAAACTATATAGTTCACTGAAGCTGACCTCACTACTCCATTGTTAATCAGCAATTCCATGTGTCTGTAAGAGCCTTTGGTGCTAAACTTAAGGTTTCATAGGTCTGAACCTCCCTCTTTTTAGACTTGCATTTCTCATTCTATTTGAAGTAAATCTGTAAAATACAGGATGCATGCAGTAGGTACATGCTTGGCATTTCCTGAAGCTGTAATTTTTGTCAATCGTAGGTTCATCTCTCAAAAATCTATTTTATTAATTCAATCCTACATTTGCAGGGGGCAAACAAAAAGGGATAACAGGAAATTATAAACATGATTTTCTAAGGTTCACATTACCTCTGTGTGTGTGTGCGTGTATATGTATGTATATTTATATATATAAAAAGATTTCATAAGCCGATGAGTATAAACTATAGCATAAGCTCATCAGAGCTCGAGCAATTTGTTGATCCCCACATTGTGCAACATGCCATCCTATCCTTTTTTCTTTTGGAGATAGATTAACTCCACATGCTCATCCTATCCTACCCTAGCAATCAAAAAACAAAAAAGAATTTGCACACTAAAAATGGTCCAGGTCAATGCTACCCTAAAAATGAACATAGATAGTCCATCTCATGGATAGTCGATCTAAGTCTTCAAGAACTCAAAATCTCTTGCTATTTTTTATTTTTATTTGTTATTTTTAGGTTGATCTTTTGTCAAATCAAAGATGTTATGCAAAACTTCAGCCTAAATAAATCCTTCCAGTTATGTGTCTTGGTCTATGGGCTTACAATGTAGCATAAGCCTATTGGCTACCGCAACACACACACACACATGTGTCTTTTTCATCCAATAAACCATTTGTATTGAGTTAATAACACAGTACTATTAAGAGGAGGCATATGCTAAGAATCTTTCAAATGTGAGAGATTGACTTATACAAAATGATTCCATCAAACTGGAAGCCCTAGAACATGTTAAGTATGAAAAACCAATGATTAGCAGTTAGTTTTGATTCCTTTTTTGCAACTATTAAGATAATCATGATTTGCAATGTTCATATTGCCTATTCATTGAGCCCATACCTCTTTGTCTTAGTTATGGATGACTTAACTAGGCACCTACAAGATGTGGTACCGTGGTGCATGTTGTTCGCAGATAACATAGTTTTGATCGATGAGACCCGAACAGATGTCAACACAAAGTTAGAACTTTGGAGGGATGCTCTAAAATCTAAAGGTTTTAAAATTAGCCGGACTAAGATAGAGTATAGGGAATGCAAGTTTATTAATAATAGGAATAGAAATGAAGAAGTAGTTACGATTGACAGCCAAGAAATACCACAAAGAGCGTACTTTCAATATTTTGGATCGATAATCCAGGAAAATAGAGAGATTGAAGAAGATGTCACACATAAAATTAGAGCTGGGTGGGCAAAGTAGAGATGTGCAACAACAGTTTTACGTGATTGCCACATACCAATGAACCTGACGAGCAAGTTTTGTAAGACAGCTGCAAGACCAACTTTATTTTATGGGGCGGAATGTTGGACGAGCAAGAAATAACATACCCATAGAATGAGTGTGGCTGAGGTGAGGATGTTGAGATGGCTGAGTGGAAGGACAAGAAGGAATAAAATTCGAAATGAATACATTTTGGAGAATTTAGGTATGGCACTAATAAGCAATAAGATGAGAGAAAGTAGACTAGATGGGCTGGCCATGTGCCGCGTAGATCCAGTACAACACCTGTTAGGAAGTGTACGTTTGTTCAAGTGGAAGGCTAAAAAAGGGCAAGAGGTAAGCCTAAAAGGACTTGGTTGGAAGTAGTGAAAAAAGATATGGGGGCTTATGGCCTCGCTGGGGGTATGGACCTCAATAGAGTAAATTGGGGAACCAGGATGCGTATAGCCGACCCCAATAAGTTGGGAAAAGGCTTTGATGATGATGATGATATTGCCAATGAATATTGCTTAGTTTTATAAACTACAACAAGATTTGAAGCCAGTTTAACAATGTACTCTTCTTTTTTACATCAGATTTGGGATGCATAGATCCAAAGTGAACCTCCCCTTTGCAAGGGATAATTGTTTTCCTAGCCAAAAGCTTTCTATTCTCATATAAGCGATGCTCTATTGGAGCTCACAACTTGGGAGACTCTTTTGGCACTTCCATTTTTCTTTCATAAGCATATAAACTATCAGCAGTAACACATTTTCAGTGAACAAAGCATACAGCAAAAACCACAAATGTTTTGGTAGTAGTACCTCTGATACAATCTCATATCACTCCATGAAATCTTAGCCATTCAAATTTATCCAGAAACCATGTAACTGACTAGACTCTTTAGAAACTGAGCATCATTTCAGTTAAGTTGATTGGGAACAGCTATAGATCACTAGAAGTGCAAAACCAACATGGCAATTATGCAGTTGCTCAACTACCATACGAAGTAAAAATTCAAAAGATTAACTGGAGACTTAGTAGAAAGTGCTACAAAGTTGGACGGCACCGTATCTTGAATATTATAATCACTCCGCAATAACTAAGATCACTCCACAAAATTGGCCAACTGAACGTGATGAAATGTCTAACAAAGAACCCCATTAGCAATACTTTGAGCAACTTCAGAAATTTCATAACCATGAATTACGATAAAAAATAAAAAATTTCCCATGAATAATCGTCGCATACCAAAAACATAGAGTAAAGTTCACCGGCATGACGCTATTATAGGTCATGCTCATAAGGTATTCCAGCTCAATTCATCTTAAAAGCATGTGCAGGCCAACAACGAATAAGATTACAGAATTCTATATGAAACCTACTAGGTTATAATGGGAACAGAAGAAATTCTAAAGAAGAATGAGTGTACTGACAAGGAGTTAAGGCATTAACTAAAATTTGAGGAGAAAAAGAAAGAAATAATGGACAAAAATGGGGATGTGGTTTTACCTCAGAAGTCGATGTGATAGAAAAAAAGTTTGAACGAATTTTGGGAGCCATTAGTAGAAGTGAGGCCATGGTTGAGAGGAAGAGATTGCGGAACCTCACAGCGTACAGTAGCAGCATACCCCTGTGACATATAAAAGTAAGTCAACTCATTTTTCTATAAAATAGATATTTGAAACTGTTATTTCTATTTTTAATAAAATTATGATATTTTTGTCTATTGTTATGAATTTTAAATTTTTAATAAAATTATGATATTTTCGTCTATTGTTATGAATTTTAGATACTGTAAGTTTTATATGTAAGTGATCTCATTTTCTTGCAAAATAGTTATATAAAAACTGATATTTCTTTATTTAATTGTAATATTTTGATCTATCAATATGAATTTTAGATACTGTACGTGTTATGTGCAAGTGGCTTTTTTTTTCATGTAAAACAGTTATTTAAAAATTCGTATTTTTGTATTTAATAAATTTGTGATATTTCCGTCTATTGTTAAGGATTTTAGATAATTGAAAATTTAGTAATTAACTCTGGATTGCATAAGAGTTTTTCTATTGTCAATGGACTTCTTATCATGTTAAATTTCAATAATGTCTCTCAGAACTACTACCGTTCTGAAACTATAGCCCAAAATATTTAATTGGTTATTTATGAAATATCAGTGAAAGTATTTGCTGTGGATTAATGCTATTGATTTCAAAGATATTTTGAATATACGATATTATTGCTTTCTGATGTTCAAAATTAGTTTTAGAGATACTTTAAGTATAGATGTGGACCTATCCGGATCGCCAGTAGGGATTAAGTGGACCTATTCGAGATGTTGGTAGGGATTGAGCGGAACTATGCGAGATGCCGGTAGAGATTGAGTGGACCTATTCGGGATGTTGGTAGGATTGAATGGACATATCCGGGACGCCGATAGAGATTGAGTGGACCCATCCAGGACGCTAGATGGGTATATAAGTGACCTACTTGGGATGCCGGTAGGCTATTTGTGAAATCTTGTGAATTTTGTTGCACTGTGCATTCTGTTAAAGGATTTATATATGCATTTCTTCATAGTGTTTCAATATGCATTCAAATCTTATGGATTATGTTAAAATTGTGTGTTTCTAAATCTGAAACTGTTCTCCATGTATACTCTTCCTTATATTATTTTAACATGCATTCGTTCGAAAAATATTTACATTTTCCAATCATGATTCTTAAGGATTATGATGGTTACTTCTTAAGTAGCCAAACTCATCAAATTATTGTGAATTCTTTACAGATTAATTGCATCCTTATTATTCATATATACAACATGAGAAGCTTGGAAGAAGGTTGTAGTCATGATTAAATTTGCCTTTGTAACTTTTATTCTATCAAGTTTGCATATATAGAGATCTTCTTGTCAATATGAGTTGTGAGTAGACTTTATACAAATTTGAAAATTTAGAAAAATCAGTATTGGTCCAATAGATAGCGGAATTTCTGAATTTGTTCTATCTATAGTTTAATAATAGACTGTCACATATCAGGAATGTTAGTGTTAAAAAACTTGGGGTGTGACAATTTTGATATCAGAGCTGTTTAGAATTGATGATTTATATGATCAATTACAAGGATCATAAGTATTTTAAAAAATTGTTCTCAAATCTAAGTATCATCAGCTTAAGATTAGAAGTGATGATCTTTCCAAAACAACCTTCACGATAAGATGTGACCATTATGAATTTTTGGTTATGCCTTTTGGATTAAGCAATGCACCAGCCGCATTTATGGATTTGATGAATCGAATCTTTAAGCCCTTTCTGGATAAGTTTATTGTAGTATTCATTTATGATATTCTAATTTATTCCAAAAATTGGGAGGAGCCTGAGCAACATATAAGGGTAGTATTGCAAATACTAAGAGAAAAAGAGTTGTATGTCAAATTAAGTAAATGTGAATTTTGGCTGGAACAAGTGACATTTTTAGGCCATGTGATATCAAAGGAAGGTTTATTTGTTGATCCTTCAAAGGTTGAAATTATGATTAATGGGAAACAACCAAGTAATGTGATCGAAGTTCGAAGTTTTTAGGGACTGGTAGGATATTACAGAAGATTTGTAAAATGATTCTCTCAAATTGCAATTCCATTAACCCGATTGACACGGAAAAATGTCAAATTTGAATGGACAAAAGAATGTGAGAAAAGTTTTCAAGAATTAAAAGCTCGATTAACTTCCACACCTATTTTTACTATTCCCGTAGGAAGGGGAGCATTCAAGATTTACAGTGATGCTTCACACAAAGGTTTAGGCTGTGTATTAATGCAACATGGGAAGGTAGTGGCATATGCATCTAGACAATTAAAAGAATATGAGAAGAGGTACCCAACTCATGACTTAGAACTTGCGTTAATAGTGTTTGCTTTAAAGATTTGGAGGCATTATCTGTATGGTGAGCAATTTGAAATATATACATATCATAAAAGTTTGAAATATCTTTTTTCCCAGAAATATTTAAATATGCTGCAGGTAAGATGGATGGATTTCTTAAAAGACTATGATTGTACAATCCATTACCATTCGAGCAAGGCTAATGTTGTGGCAGATGCTTTAAGTATGAAGTTTTCAAGAGTTTTAACTCATCTAATGATTATAGAGTGGTGACTATTGGAAGAAATTAAATATTGGTGCTCAAAATTTCATTTAAATGATTTCGACACTACTATTGCTAATTTATGTGTAAAGCCAACTCTTATTCAAAGAATTAAAGAGGCACAATTAAATTACACTAGGATGGTGGCAATTATGGAAAAGGTAACTAAAGGTCAAGGCTAGATTTTGAAATTCGACAGGATGGCATATTGAGATTCAGAGGGAGACTTTGTATTCCAAGTGATGAAAATCTAAAAAGGGAGATTTTGGATGAAGCTCATCGATCTTGATATACTGTGCATCCTGGTAGTAACAAAATGTATCAGAATCTATGAAGCCATTATTGGTGGAATAATAATAAAAAAAGAGATTGCTGAATTTGTGTCTAAGTGCTTGGTGTGCTAATAAATTAAGGCGGAACACCAAAAACCCATGGGTATGTTACAACCCTTACGCATTCTTGAATGGAAATGGGAACACATAACTATGGATTTTGTTACAGACTTAGCCAAAACAAAGAACAATCACAATATAATTTGGGTAATTGTGGGTGGACTAACTAAATCCACTCATTTTTTGGCCATCAGAGTAGCAAATTCATTAGATAAGCTGGCAAGGCTATATGTTCGAGAAATTATAAGATTGCACGGGACGCCAGTGATAATTGTGTCTAATAGAGATCCTCGATTTACCTCTCAATTTTGGAAGAGTTTACAGGAACCCATGGGTACCAAGGTAAATTTTAGTACGACATTTCATCCTCTAATAGATGGACAATCAGAAAGAACAGTCCAGACTTTAGAAGATATGCTTAGAGCTTGTGTGATGGATTTTAAAGGAAGTTGGGATGACCATTTGCCTCTAATCATTTTTGTCTATAATAATAGTTATCAATTCAGTATTAAAATGGTACCAAATGAGGCATTGTACGGAAGAAAATGTAGATCACCTATCTTTTGGGATGATGTAGGGCAAAGAAAATTATTGAGACCAGAGCTAGTTCAAGACACTACCAATAAGATTAAGATCATCCGGATATGCAAATAAAGGCAAATATGCAAGTCATGAAACCTGAATTTTGTGTTTTCGAACTCCTGATAAGCTGAATGCCATTAATCTCAGTCTTACTCTAGTGACAGTAGCAACATACCCATCTCGTGACATATAAAAGTAAGTGACCTCATTTTCCTGTGAAATAGTTATTTGAATATTGGTATTTCCACTTTTAATAAAATTCTGATATTTCCGTCTATTGTTATGAATTTTAGATACTGTAAGTTTTATGTGTAAGTGATCTCATTTTCCTGTAAAAGAGTTATATAATAACTGGTATTTCTATATTTAATTATAATATTTCCGTTTATCAGTATGAATTTTAGATACAGTAAGTGTTTGTGCAAGTGGTCTTCTTTTCCTGTAAAATAATTATTTAAAAATTTGTATTTTGGTATTTAATAAATTTGTGATATTTCCATCTATTTTTAAAGATTTTAGATTGTTAAAAATTCAGTATTTAACTCTAGATTTTTATAAGAGTCTTCTATTGTCAACATACTGCTTATCATGTTAAATTTCAATAATATCTCTCAAAACTACTACCATTATGAAGCTATAGCCCAAAATATTTGATTGGTTATTTCATAAATATTAGTGAAAGTATTTGCTATAAATTACTTCATGTGGATTAATGCTGTTGATATTTTGAATATACAATATTGTTGCTTTCTAATGTTCAAAAATAGTTTCAGAGATACTTTAAGTATATAAGTGGACCTATCCGGGACGCCGGTAGAGATTAACTGGACCTATCTGGGATGCCAATAGGGATTGAGTGGACCTATTCGGGACGCCGGTAGAGATTGAGTAGACCTATCTGGGATCCCGGTAGGGATTGAGTAGACCTATCCGGGATGCCTGTAGAGATTGAGTAGACCTATCCGGGACACCGGTAGGGATTGAGTGGACCCATCTAGGACGCTAGTGGGGTATATAAGTGACCTACTTGGGCTGCCGATAGGGATTTGTGAAATCTTGTGAATTTTGTTAAACTATGCATTTTTTTTAAAGGATTTATATATGCACTTCCTCATACGATTTCAATATGCATTCAAATATTCAGGGTTAGGTTAAAATTGTATGTTTCTGAATCTGAAACTGTTCTCCGTGTATGCTCATCCTCATGTTGTTTTAATTTGTATTCTTTTGGAAAATATTTACATTTTCCAACCATGATTTTTGAGGATTATGATGGTCACTTCCTAAGTAGCCAAACTAATTAAATTATGGTGAATTCTTTTAAGATTAATTGCATCCTTATTGTTCGTATATACAATAGGAGTAGCTTGGAAGTAGTTTTTAGTCATGATTAAATTTGCCATTGTAACTTTTGTTCTATCAAGTTTGCATATATAGAGATCTTCTTGTTAATATGAGTTGTGAGTAGACTTTGTACAAATTTGAAAATTTTTGAATGGAAAAATCAATTTTGGTCCAATATATAGAGGAATTTCCGAATTTGTTCTATTTATGCTTTAAGAATAAACTATCACATCGCAAGAATGTTAGTGTTATAAAACTTGGGGTGTGACAATTTTGGTATTAGAGCTGTTTAGAATTGATGATTTATATGATCAATTACAAGGATCACAAGTATTTTAAAAAAATTGATCTCAGATCTGAGTATCGTCAGCTTAAGATTAGAAGTGATGATGTTTCCAAAACAACCTTTAAGATAAGATATGACCATTATGAATTCTTAGTTATGCCTTTTGGATTAACTAATGCACCAGCTGCATTTATGGATTTGATGAATTGAATCTTTAAGCCCTTTCTGCATAAGTTTATTGTAGTTTTCATTGCTGATATTCTAATTTACTCCAAAAATTGGGAGGAGCATGAGTAACATGTAAGGGTAGTATTGCAAAGACTAAGAGAAAAGGAGTTGTATATCAAACTAAGTAAATATGAATTTTGGCTAGAATAAGTGATATTTTTAGGCCATGTGATATCAAATGAAGGATTATTTGTTGATCCTTAAAAGGTTGAAATTGTGATTAACTGGAAACAACCAAGTAATGTGACCGAAGTTTGAAACTTTTTGGGACTGACATCATATTACAGAAGATTTGTAAAAAGATTCTCTCAAATTGCAATTCCATTAACCCGATTGACACAGAAAAATGTCACATTTGAATGGACAAAAGAATATGAGGAAAGTTTTCAAGAATTAAAAGCTCAATTGACTTCTGCACCTGTTTTAACTAATCCTGTAGGAAGTGGAGGATTCGAGATTTACAGTGATGCTTCACACAAAGTCTTAGGCAATGTATTAATGCAACATGAGAAGGTAGTGACATATGCATCTAGATAATTGAAAGAATATGAGAAGAGGTACCCAACTCATGACTTAGAACTTGCAGTAATAGTATTTACTTTAAAGATTTGGAGGAATTATCTGTATGGTGGGCAATTTGAATTATATACATACCATAAAAGTTTGAAATATCTGTTTTCTGAAAAATATTTAAATATGCGGCAGGTAAGATGGATGGATTTCCTAAAAGACTATGATTGTACAATCCATTACCATTCGAGTAAGGCTAATGTTGTGGCAGATGCTTTAAATATGAAATTTGCAGGAGTTTTAGCTCATCGAACGATTAAAGAGTGGTGATTATTGGAAGAAATTAAAGATTGGAGCTCAAAATTTCATTTAAAGGATTTCGACACTATTATTGCTAATTTATGTGTAAAGTCAACTCTCATTCAGAAAATTAAAGAGGCACAATTAAATGACATTCGGATGGTAGCAATTATGGAAAAGGTAACTAAAGGGTCAATGCTAGATTTTGAAATTTGGCAGGATGACATATTGAGATTCAGAGGGAGACTTTGTACTCCAAGTGATGAAAATAAAAAAAGGGAGATTTTGGATGAACCTCATCGATCTTGATATATTGTGCATCCTGGTAGTAATAAAATGTATCAGAATCTACGAGTCCATTATTGATGGAACAATAAAAAAAATGAAGAGATTGCTGAATTTGTGTCTAAGTGCTTAGTGTGCCAATAAATTAAGGCGAAACACCAAAAACTCGAGGGTATGTTACAACCGTTACCCATTCTTGAATGGAAATGCGAACATATAACTATGGATTTTGTTACAGACTTACCCAAAACAAAGAACAATCACAATGCAATTTGGGTAATTGTGGATAGACTAACTAAATCCACTCATTTTCTGACCATCAGAGTAATAAATTCATTCAATAAGCTGGCAAGACTATTTGTTCAAGAAATTATAAGTTTGCATGGGACCCCAGTGACAATTGTGTCTGATAGAGATCCCCGTTTTTTGTCTCAATTTTGGAGGAGTTTACAAAAAGCCATGGGTACCAAGGTAAATCTTAGTACGACATTTCATCCTCAAATAGATGGACAATCAGAAAGAGCAATCCAGACTTTAGAAGATATGCTTAGAGCTTGTGTGATGGATTTTAAAGGAAGTTGGGATGACCATTTGCCTCTAATCGAATTTGCTTACAATAATAGTTATCAGTCCAATATTAAAATGGTACCAAATGATGCATTGTACGGAAGAAAATGTAGATCAACTATATGTTGGGATGATGTAGGGGAAAGAAAATTACTAAGACCATAGCTAGTTCAAGAAACTACCAATAAGATTAAGCTCATCCGGAGTAGACTTCAAAGTGCTCAAAGTCGACAGAAAAGTTATGCATATAAGCATAAAAGAAACTTGGAATATCAGATAGGGGACCATGTATTTCTTAAGGTATAGCCTTCCTAAGGTATAATGACATTTGGGAAAATGTAAGGACCACAATTTTCTCTCAGCCCAGAGATACGCACGATGATGAAGGGTGAAACAGAGGCTTAGCGCCGCTTAGAGCATCACCGCATGTGAATAAGAGCTCAGCGTCGCCTGTGTTGTAGAGGCAGCAGAGAGAGTGAAGATGCAATCACAACGCGTGTAAAGTGCAGCGCCGTGCGTGAATGTGGGCAACGCTGGTTGCGCATTGCCGCACGTGCTGGTGGTAACGTCATGTGCATAAGGACCATGACCGGTTGTGTAAGGAGACCTAGCGCCATCTGTGAATTGAAGAGAAGAGGGAGAGAGTCATCGCTGCGCATGAAAAGTCAGCACCACTCGTGGAGATAAGGATGAGCATCGCCGTCTGTGGAAGAAGCTTAACGCCGACTGTGAAGAGAGAGAAGGAAGAACAACGTCGCGTGCAAGAGGCATCATCGCAAGTGAAAAGTTGAGCATTGACGCGAGTGTAGCACCGTTTGGGGCATCGCCGCTCGTAAACTGGAGTATCGCCATGTGTGAAGGCAGAGAAGGGGGAAGATATGACCGCTGCCAGCGCGGCACTTGTCAGTGTCGTACGTGTCAGCACCGCACCTGTCAGAGCTGTGCACGTCAGCTACAGTGACCCTCACCTACCCTGGGTACTTAAGCTCTCTCCCCTTCCCTTTTTCGCACAGTTCCCCTCACTTTTCCTTGGCGTTTTCTCTCTCTACAACCAGTGGGAGTTAACTGTTGTCTTGGAGAAGCTATTGCTTAGAGCTTGGGGGTGCCTGCCAGTGGGAGGTTTGAAGACGCTGTGAACACTAGGTATGTGGGTTTAGTGCCGTGCATCATTTCACTTCATAGGATTTATAACTAAAGTTGATTTGGAGAGCAAGATGATAGAATGAGGTGTATGAATACAAATGAATAAAAAGAGGCTTGAATGAGGGATTGAGCATGGAGTAATGAACTTGATAAATTTATGGAGTAGTTTTCTTGTAAAACTTGCTTAAATTACTTGACATGAATGAGGCTTGTGTGGAGTTTATTTTGGCTTGTGAAATGGTGTGTATCATTTGATAGCATGATAAAATGTGGGATTTTTCTGGGTCTTTGCCTTGGACTTTTCGGTGGCCAAACGACGCCCAAATGGGCCTAAATCGGTCTTGATTGAATGATATGCATGTCTAGTTTAATTTTTCTTTTATACTATGTTAAAAATTTGTATGGATCAAGAGATATACCCCAAAATGTTGGGGCATGTCACTGCCCATAGTCGAGGTAAACCCCAGCAACTATGACTCTTTTTGTGCCACACGTTTGGTCTACCAAATGGTGTCCAAACGTCTTCAAAATGGCACCATTTGAAAGAGCAGTGAATAAACTTAAAGTTGCATGTTTTCATGATTTTGAGATTTTTCGTAAATTGAAAGTTATGCCCTAAAATGCATGGGTACGTCACTACCCACGGTTGCAAGAAATTTCCAGCAACTCACAATCATTTTGAGCCGAGCTTTTGACCTATTAAAAGTTGTTCAAATTCCTTCAAATCACCGCCGTTTTAAATCACCTGGCATGAACTTGAGGTTGCATGTTTAAAGTGTTTCGAAATCTCCCTAGATTGGGGAATTATGCCGTAAGAAGAGGGGTATGTCACTGTTGCAACTCACAAAATTAATGTTATACTCGTCTTCTGCCACCTTTCTCGAGATTACTCATTAAGCTATTCAAGTAGCTATGTAACATCTTTAATAAGTGATAAATGAGAGCATTATGTGAGGGTTTTCATGTGAATGCTATAGTGTTGTGTGGATGATACTACGCAACTATGTGCCAAGTGATAAATGGATAAGTGCAAGCTAAGGTGATTTCTCTATGATGAATGCTACATGATAAGTGTCGAATTGGTACCAATGATTTCTAAGCGTAAATGCTATGTCACAGCTCATGCAATGGATGTTTCATGATAACTGTCATAATGTTTTGTGAATGTTGGATGATTATGAGTGAGACTCTGTTCTTGCATGATGCAATTTGATTTATCTGTTATAATGCACTGATTTAACACATATGAAATTAAATGCTTGAGCACTTTATGAGGCCATAATGATGACCACTATGCAATGGGACACCTATTGGTAGTGGGCACTACTCTATGATGATAATGTGATACTTGCCAATGTTTCACTAATACTGCTCGCTACATGATGGGGCACCCATCGGTAGTGAGGAATGCTATTCTGAGGAAAGTGATGCCGGCCATATACCCTAACTTGATGAATGATAGGATGCAGTTAGGGGAAAAGTGAAATGGGAGGGTCGCACACCCCAAGAATTACTGAGACGAAACTAGTGACTGATGCCTTGCAAGGTAAGTGCTTATCGAACCCCCAATACGCGCTAGGGGCCGTGTGTGTGCGTATGAGTGCATTATGAAGTGGATTTCCCCACCTGTCATTGCTCTCCCTCATGGGAGCTGGTAGAGGTCTTAAGCAATGGGATTGGTTTAGCCCAATGGATGCCTCTACTGCGAGAGAAGGTGAACTAGAGAGTGAGTAGGTAATGATTGAATAATGATTATGAATATCGATGATTGAATCAATTGAATGATAACTGCTATATGGATACAATGCTTATAATTGATGCGCTGACCTGATTGTTGATTTTCATGACTGCTACACTTAAATTCTGTACAATTAAATAAATTGTTTGTGATTTATGAGTAGGCTCATTATTAATGCATAACGCTTAGACCTACTTACTGGGTTGTATAGCTCATCCAATTTCTCCCTCCCTTCCTTGTACACTAATAACAACAGGTCAAAAGTTGGAACGACGGGGACTGCTGAAGGAAATTGAAGCCAGACTTATCGGAAGAGGGATCCAGATCTTGTATGTGGTTGGGGAGTCTAGCCCTTGATTTTGTTTATTGCCCAGATGCCCTAGACTCAAATGTAATATTTTTGGAAGAATGTTATGTAAAGCGCTTTTGTTATGTATGGAGCTTTAAATTAATAAATTATCGCCTGTATTTAAAATTACTGATGTATTTATCTTTCCATGCTTTGCTTTGATTACCGAAATAATGACGTTGAGTTTACCCCGACCTAATTGACAAACGCTACTTTGGGATCATGAACCCACACTTGGTCACTCTCCGTCATGTACGGTAAAGGGATCGAGGGTGGGGTCGTGATAGTTATGGTATCAGAGCAGCCATGATATGATTCTTGGCCTATAAGGGGTTTTAAAAGTGTATTTAGAGTAGTTTTAGGATAGATTAGTGACTGAGTGCTTCTGTACTAGGTTGAAGGTGCCAAGGGCTCGTGCCAACGATGCGAGCTCCAACAATGAGAACATCGAGATGCTCGGTGAGTTTTATAAGACTCTGAGGGAAATGACCCAAATGATGGAGTCGATGCCAGCCTAGTCTACCCCCACCTCGGAGTAAAATGAAAGTTTCCTTGTAGAGAGGTTTAGAAGGCTGACGCTCCCATTTGTAGACCTCACCTTAAAGATTGAGAGGGACTGCGAGGACCATAGATCGAGGAAGGAAGGAAAGATGAGGGCTGTGCCGCCAGGGAGGTGCGAAAACAAGCCTCGACAATTTCTAAGGAGGGACATTAGAGAAAAGCCCCACCAACTTAATTAGAAGGCCCAAAAGAATCACCCGGGCCATATGGAAAGTGATTGACATGCAGTATGCTCTCATTGTGGAAAAGACAACCACACTACGACCGAATGCTACTGGAAGCAAAACGTGTGTCTAAAGTGTAGCAAGCCCAGTCATTGGGTTAGGGATTGTCCCGTGACAAAGAACTGAGACGAACCTAAGACACAAGGACGAGTATTTGCTCTCATTGAACAAGAAGCCAAGGCATCAACCTAGCTGATCAGAGGTACGCTCTCTATCTATGGTGTTAGAGAAAAAGCCTTAATTGGCCTTGGTTCCTCTCATTCATTTGTTGCACCCCATTTTTCTTGCCATTTGAATGTTGCACCTGCTGTTGGAAGATATTTTTCGTCAACATGGGCCCTCGCTCAATAAAGCCTAGCAAACAGTAGAAATTTCGACAGTCTCAAAACTGCCCTGGAATCGGCCAAGATCTTCATGAGGTCTCTCAAAAGTCTCCTGCTAAGTTTTGTCATATTCCTACATGTCTAAGGCAATGCAGACTGAGAAACAGTTCCGACAGAATCGGCCTCTAACACCCTGAAACGACCCCTATAACTAGAGCTACATTTTCGATATCTCAATTACTATGGGACCACCACCATTGGATCCAGCATGGTTGAAAACCCCCTCGGGTCAAATTTCAGCCAGAATGGACACTCCATGAAAATGTTATAGGCAAAAGAGTGAAACAGGAGGGGCCGCACGCTATTCCCATGCAGCCACCCTGAAACTCCACGCCATGGAAGTGGCAGTCACGAAAAGTGACTTTCGAAGCTCATATCTCGCCTGACCCAAGTCGGATCTCTCTCAAATTTGGTGACCATGTTCGTCTAGTCAAGACTAGCGATTCAATATGTGGCACGCCCTGTGACTATACCCAAGCGCAAAGAAAAACTAGAGAGAAGTTGCTAATCCGTGAAGAAAGTGCAGGAAATTCAGCAGCGTCATGCCATGCTCGAGTGGCCAGATCACATCGCTCGTGCGCCCGATTGACATGAAACTATTTCCACTGCGGGCGTGAGGTCTCTGGCTATCGTTGACCTGAACACCGTATATGATGAACGGTTGGATTCTGCACATAAAGTTGACGAAGTGGCTGCAAATTTCTCGCTGGAATTCCAGATTCGGGGAAAAATTTTAAAGTTGCAAAATCTTCGTTCGGGCATGAAATCGAGCTGCGTTTGTTGCCCCACGATCATAACAACATGTTCAGTGTAATTCAGTGAAGAAATCACCGAAAAACATCAAGGAACGAGCATACTATTGATCTGAGGTTTCAAGATCGATTCAAATTTCAAGTCACATGATTGTGCACTAAAAACATGATCCATGACTCAAAGTTGGTATCAAATAGATTGCCATGTCGAGCCCAACATGAAAACAAACGTCTTTCGATCAACCAAGCATCAAAACAACCCTAGATTATCCATGCAAGATCACGCAAGTTCTAGGGCAACACAAGGATTGTTTTGGAATTCCATGAGTTGTTAGGAAGGGGCAAATTTGTCATTTTGCACCCTATTTTCTAATTTCTTTTAATTCAATTTAATCTTAATTTCCAGCAATTAGGGTTACTTTTGATCATTACCCCATGTTTGGGGTAAATTCTATTTGTACGTACCAGCATTGTACGCACCATAGGACTCAACCTTTCACAAAAGAGAGAGTTTTTACTTAATACAATTTCTATTTCTTCTCATTGTTGGGTCACGTTTGAGAGAGAGTGAGGTGAGAGAAACTTTTGATCGGTACCCCTAGGTTTGAGGTAAATCTTCTCTCTTCTTTCTTTTTTCTTTTTCTTCTTCTCTTTCTTCTTTCCTCTCTTCTCCCTCTTCACCATCTGAGTTCCTCACAGAGGTCATGCACAACAGTGGCCGTGCCGTGCCGTGCATGCCTCCCTTGAGGTCTCACAGGTCACGCATGGAATGGCAGCGCCATGCGTGACTCTCCTTCTCCTTCTGTTCTTCTATTTGCCATCCACAGATGTAGCTTTGGCGTCTCAGTGAAGAACTTAGACGACGAAACTCGTTGCCGCCCGGAGGGGTCCTCCCCTATTGCACGTTTATCGTAGACGGCGACACCCTTCGCCGTTCGCTAGAGGCCTCGACAACGTCTATCACCATCCCCAAGCTTCCTTCGCATGTTCAGTGCTTATTGATCCTTCCTGCGGCCCACGAATATCGCCATGCGCCTCGTGAGAATTATCGACGCGTGCTTCACAAATGACTATCGTTGCGCGCTTCATCAGTGATTATTGCCGCCCGCGCGGGGGCGTGTTGTCTCCTAATGTTGCCAACGATGATGCCTAGCGTCATCCATAATTCATTTCTCACTCTCTAGCCATGAGCAGTAGTGTCGAGTGCTGCCCAAGGGCCACGACACTGCTACTCTTCGGTCGTGAGTGGCAACACCTAGTGCTGTCGAGACCCCATCTCTCTGCTGTCTCGTGTCTTCTTTTCATTCTCTTTTCTCTTCTCACTTGACTGAGGGTAGAATTAGCCTAGCACCGCCATATCGATCTCGATTTCGAGTAGTATTGCCGCCATGTTGGTTCTAAGAACCATGCACGTCTTGCTACCACTATGAGTCGATAACTTCTCGGCTGTCATGCTAGTCTCGCCTCTTCGTCAAGTTTTCTTCCCTTTTCTATCTTTATTTGAACCTTACACTTCATTGCCCTCTCGTATGAACGTACGTTGCCCTAAGACAAGTGTGGGTCTCTTTGACCCACTTGTCTTGCAAATTAACCATAAAAGTGTTGTGCAGAAAACAAAAGGATTGCAGGTCAAGGGAGGCGATTCCGAACCAGCTAAAGTAGCTGGGGGGCTTTCTTCGTGATCTAAGAGGGTGCCCACATTAGCCAGCCTGAGTAAGTCCTGAACCCACCTTAAATTATTCTCTCATCAGTTGGTATATCTACCCTTGCCCTCGAGCAAGGTCCTGAGAGAGCAATCTCAAATCCCGGGTTCGCTAAAAACTCGAGATACGTGCCCCCGATCATCTAGATCCGGAAGGCGAGATCGAGGCACCTAACTACCTGCAGGTCTCAATTATATCTTAGTAGTATGCACACCTGTGGGAGATTCTATGGATACTGATAGAGTATACAGATAATGTAAGATTACAATTGATAGGTGTTACCTGTCAGTAGAATTGATTCATCTAGATATTTAAGATTTTGACGTTATTTTGAGCATGAATTGGCTGTATACCCACCATGTCATCGTCAATTGCCATGAAAAGGCCGTAACCTTTAAACATCTTGACTAACCGAAGTAACACTTTGAGGGCACTAAGGATACTCCCCCTCTGCACTTTATTTTTGCTCTTCGGGCTTCTCACCTCCTGGCTAAGAAGTGTGAAGGGTATCTAGCCTATGTAGTAGAAAATCATGTTCAGGCCCAGCTGGAAGAGATATCGGTCGTAAGAGAGTTACTCTGAGGTATTCCCAGAAGAGTTACTATCCCTACCTTCAGAGAAGAAGATTGAATTTGAGATAGATGTAGTCCCTGACACTGTTCCCATCTCCAAAGCCCCATATAGAATGGCTCCAGCAGAGTTGAAGGAATTGAAAGAACAGTTGCAAGAATTGTTGGATAAGGAATTTGTCCGACCCAGCACGTCACCCTGGAGTGCACCGGTCCTGTTTGTGAAGAAGAAGGATGGGTCCTTGAGGCTGTGTATTGACTATAAGCAGTTGAACCAAGTAACCGTGAAGAATAAGTATCCCCGGCCTAGAATTGATGAAATTTTTGACCAGCTCCAAAGGGCTGAAGTGTTTTCAAAAATTGATCTTCGGTCGGGTTATCACCAGTTGCGAGATAAGGAGAGAGACATCTCGAAGACTGCTTTTCGAACTTGACACGATCACTTTGAGTTTCTTGTGATGTTGTTCGGGTTAACCAATGCCCTTGCTGTGTTCATGGATTTGATGAATAGGGTGTTTAGACCCTTCTTAGATGACATTGTAGTGGTCTTTATCGATGATATCTTGGTATATTCTGAGAGTCAGGAATTCATGAACAACATCTAAGAATTGTCTTGCAAACTTTGGAGTCAGAGAGGTTGAATGCTTAGTTAAGCAAGAGCGAGTTTTAGCTCCCTAGTGTGGGCCTTTCTTGGGCACATTATTTCTAAGGATGGGATCATGGCGACTCCTCTAAGATCGAAGCTGTACTTCAATAGAAAAGACCAATAAATGTGACCGAAGTTTGTAGCTTTCTAGGGTTAGCAGGATATTACAGGCGCTTTGTAGAGGGATTCTCAAAGATAGCGCTTCCCCTTACTTGGTTGACCCAGAAGGATGTAAGATTTGGGTGGTCAGAGGACTGTGAGAGAAGTTTCTAGAAACTTAAGAAAAGACTCACCATGGCCCCGATACTGACCTTGCCTGATGGAAATGAAGATTTTGTGATTTACACCGATGCTTCTCATAAAGGGCTCGAGTGTGTACTCATGCAAAGAGGGAAGGTCATTGCTTATGTCTCTAGACAGCTGAAGTCGTATGAGAAAAATTATCCAACTCATGACTTAGAGCATGCAGAGGTAGTGTTCACGTTGAAAATTTGGAGGCACTACCTCTATGGGGCCCAATTTAAAGTGTTTACGGATCATAAAAGCCTCAAGTATCTATTTTCCTAGAAGGAGTTGAATATGAGGCAAAGTAGATGGATGGATTTGTTGAATGATTATGATTGTACAATCGATTACCATCCCAGCAAGACTAACATGGTGGCCAACGCCCTAAGCTAGAAAAGCTGTAGTCTCAGTGACACATTTGATGGTTCGAAAGATGAAGCTATTAGAGGATGTGGTGGACTGGCACCCATCTCGGCCCCTCAGTGAGGGGGGAGGAATACTTTCGTGTCTAAGGATGGAGCCTCAATTATTTCTCTATGAGCGGTGATGACTTGTTAAGGTTTAAGGACCGAGTATGTGTTCTTAATGACAAGAGTATAAAAAGGGTTGTTCTAGAAGAATCACACCACTCCCGCTACACGGTTCACCCTGAGAGTACAAAAAATGTACCAAGATTTGAAAAGACCTTCTGGTGGAACAACATGAAGAGGGATGTGGCACAATTTGTCGCTAAGTGCTTGACATGTCAGCAAGTAAAAGCGGAACATCAGAAACCTGTTGGACTGTTATAGCCCTTTCCCATACCGTAGCGGAAATGGGAACACATTATGATGGATTTTGTTTTTGGATTACCGAGGTCAAGTGCGGGGCATGAAAGTATTTGGGTCATTGTGGACCGATTAACTAAAGCCGCTCATTTCTTGTTGGTCCTCATGACCTATACCTTAGATAAGCTGGCCCAGTTATACATCAGAGAGATTGTGAGGTTGCACAGTGTACCCATTAGCATCGTGTTTGACAGGGACACCGGTTCACCTCTAGGTTTTGGGAAAGTTTGTAGTCAACCTTGGGAACCAGGCTTACCTTTAGCACCGCCTTTCACCCTCAAACAAATAGGCAATCAGAAAGAACCATTTAGACTATGGAATACATGCTAAGGGTTTGTGTTACTGACTTTAAGGGAAGCTGGGAAGACCATCTACCTCTGATAGAATTTGCTTGCAGCAACAGCTACCGGGCCACTATTCCGATGGCACCTTATGAGGCCATATATGGAAGAAAGTGTAGGTCGCCCATCTGTTGGGATGAGGTGGGCGAAAGAAAATTATTAGGGCCCGAAATTGTTCAAATGACTTATGAGAAGATTGCTTTAATTCGAGAGCGGCTCAAGATAGCCCAAAGTTGGCAAAAGAGTTATGCCGATAATCGTAGGAAAGACCTCGAATTTGAAGTGGGTGATCGAGTCCTCCTGAAGGTGTCGCCAACCAAGGGCATTACGAGATTCGACAGAAAAGGAAAACTAAGCCCACGATTCATTGGACCTTTTGAAATCTTGGAAAGAGTTGGAAACATGGCGTATCGGCTTGCCCTGCCACCTTAACTGGCCAACGTTCACAATGTTTTTCATGTATCACTGCTGAAAAAATATCAACCCAACCCGTCCCATGTTTCGGGGTACGAACCGATCCCAATCAGAGAAAACTTGACCTATGTTGAATGACCTATTGGAGCATTAGACATGAGAGTACAGGCTTTACGCAATAAAGAAATTCCCCTGGTCCGAATGCATTGGCAATATCACTCAAGAGCTGAATCAGCATGGGAACAAGAGGACCAAATTAATGAGAAATAGCCCCATCTTTTTTATTGACACGAATGTGATTTTGAGGACAAAATCCTTTTAACAGGGGGGATGTTGTAAGGACCATAATTTTCCCTCAGCCCAGAGATGCCCACGACGATGAAGGGTGAAACGAAGGCCTAACGCCGCTTAAAGCATCGCTGCACGTGAATAAGAGCTTAGCGCCTTCTGTGCTATAGAGGCAGAAGAGAGAGTGAAGACGCAATCGTAGCGCGTGTAAAGGGCAGCACTGTGCGTGAATGTGGGTTGCGCCGTTTGTGCATCGCCACACGTGCTGGTGGTAACGTCGCATGTGTAAGGACCATCGCTTTTTAAGAAGACTCAGCGCCGTCTGTGACCCAACACCATCCGCGAATTGAAGAGGAGAGAGAGAGAGTCAGTGCTGCGCATGAAAAGTCAACGCTGCTCGTGGTGATAAGGATGAGCATCACTGTCAGTGGAAGAAGCCTAACACTGGCTGTGAAGAGAAAGAAGGAACAACAAGAGTGAAAGGTTTAGCATCGCCGCGATTGTAGCGTCGTTTAGGGCATCGCCATGCATGAGCTTGAGTATCGTCGTGTGTGAAGGGAGAGAAGGGGGAAGATGTGACTACTACCAGCACGCACTTGTCAGTGCTGTAGGTATCAGCGCTGCACTTGTCAGAGTAGTGCACTTCAGCTACAATGACCTTCACCTACCCTGGGTACTTAAGACCTCTCACCTTCGTTTTTTGCCATGGTTCCCCTCACTTTTCCCTAGCATTTCCTCTCTCTAGAACCAATGGGAGTTAACTGCTGTCTTGGAGAAGCCATTGCTTAGAGCTTGGGGTGGCCTGCCAGTGGGAGGTTTGAAGACGCTATGAACACCAGGTAAGTGGGTTTAGTGTTTTGCATCACTTCACTTCATAGGTATAAACTTAAGTTGATTTGAAGAGCAATATGATAGAATGAGGTGCATGAATGCAAATGAATAAAAAGAGGCTTGAATGAGGGATTGAGCATGGAGTAATGAACTTGATAAATTTATAGAGTAGTTTTGTTGTAAAACTTTCTTAAATTACTTGACATGAATGAGGCTTGTGTGGAGTTCATTTTGGCTTGTGAAATGGTGTTATAGCATGATAAAATGTGGGATTTTCCAGCAACTGTCAGGGTCTTTTCCTTGAACTTTTCGTTAGCCAAAAGGTGCCCAACTGGGCCCAAATTGGTTTTGATTGAATGATATGCGTGTCTATTTTAAGTTTGCTTCGTATACTATGTTAAAACTTTATATGGATCAAGAGATATACCCCAAAATGTTGGGGCATAACACTGCCCACAGTGGCGGTAAACTCCAGCTACCATGACTCTTTTTGTGCCGCACTTTTAGTCTATCAAACGGTGTCCAAACGTCTTCAAAATGCCACCATTTAAAAGATTAGTGAATAAACTTAAAGTTCCATCTTTTGATGATTTTGAGATTTTCTGTAAATTGAATGTTATGCTCCGAAATCCTTGGGTACGTCTCTACCCACGGTTGCAGGAAATTTCCAGCAACTTTCAATCGTTTTGAGCCGAGCTTTTGACCTACTAAAAGTCATTCAAATTCCTTCAAATCACCACCATTTTAAAACCCTGGGCATTAACTCGAGGTTGCATGTTTAAAGTGTTTCAAAATTCTCCATAGATTGGGGAATTACGCCTTAAGAAGAGGGGTATGTCACTGTTGCACCTCACAAAATTAGTATTATATTCGTATTCTGTCACCTTTCTCGGGATTACTCATTAAGCTATTCAAGTATCTATGTAATATCTTTAATAAGTGATAAATGTGAGCATTATGTGAGGTTTTTCATGCGAATGCTATAATGTTGTGTGGATGGTGCTACGCAACTATGTGCTATGTTATAAATGGATAAGTGCAAGCTAAGGTGATTTCTCTATGATGAATGCTACATGATAAGTGTCGAATTGCTACCAATGAATTCTAAGCGTAAGTGCTATGTGACAGCTCATGAAATGGATGTTTCATGATAACTGTTATAATGTTTTGTGAATGTTGGATGATTATGAGTGAGACTCTGTTCTTGCATGATGCAATTTGATGTATCTGTTATAATGCATTGATTTAGCACAGATGAAATTAAATGCGTGAGCATGATATGAGGTCATAATGATGACCACTACGCAATGGGACACCCATTGGTAGTGGGCACAACTCTATGAAAATGCTATGATAGAGGCCAATGTTTTACTAACTGCTCGCTACGCGATGGGGCACCCATCGATAATGAGGACTGCTATACTAACAAAAGTGATTTTGGCTATATCCCCTAACTTGCTGAATGATAAGATGCAATTAGGGGGAAGAGTGAAATGGGAGGGTCACACACCTCGAGAATTACTGAGATGAAACTAGTGACTGACGCCTTACAAGGTAAGTGCCTATCGAACCCCCATTGCGTGCTGGGGGTCGTGTGTGTGAGTATGAGAGCATTACGAAGTGGATTTCCCCACTTGTCATTGCTCTCCCTCTTAGGAGATTGTAGAGGTTGTAAGCAATGGGATTGGCTTAGCCTGATGGATAGGGCCTCTATTACGGGAGTAGGTGAACTAGAGAGTGAGTGGGTAATGATTGAATAGTGATTGTGAATATCGATGATTGATTCAATTGAATGATAACTGCTATATGGATAGAATGCTTATAATTGATGCACTGACCTGATGGCTAATTTTCATGACTACTGCACTGAAATTCCGTATAATTAAATAAATTGTTTATGATTTATGAGTAGGCTCATTATTGATGCATAGTGCTTAGATGTCACACCCCAAGAATTTACAGTATTGTTATTCCTGAGATGTGACGGACAAAACATATATACATCTATTGATAGGACAAATTTACAGTGGCGAGGTCTTACATAGTAAATAAAGAAAGCTAGCACAACAACAGTATCTTCCAAGGTTGATCTTGACTAGCACTCAAAATGAATCCGTGGTTATCCTGAAAAAATGTTTACCATAGTTTGATGAGTTTGGCTACTCAGTAAGTGATCATCATAATCCTAAAAATAATCATGATTGAAAGATATCAATATTTTCCAAAATGAGATCTATTAACAGAAATGCATCAACAGTTTCACTTTCAATAAATGCATAATTTAAGTATAATCTGAGTAATTGAAATGCTTATAACACTTTTAACGACAGTACATAATTCAAAGGATTTCACAAAATACCCTACTGGCGTCCCAAGTAGGTCACGTATATACCCCATCAGCGTCCTGATGGGTCCACTTAATCCCTATCGGCGTCCCAGATAGGTCCACTTAATCCCTGCAGGTCCACTTATACCTCATCGGTGTACCGGATGAGTCCACTTAATCCCTACCGGCATCCCAGATAGGTCCACTTATACCTCACCGGCGAACCGGATGAGTCCACTTGCATACTTAAATTATTTTTAAATCTCTTTAAACATTCGAAAGCAGCAATATCATGTACTCAACATATCACTGAAACCATTAATATGAATTTCACTTAAACCATTAATAACAGTCACTCTCTATAATATTTCAAAAATAACCAATCAAATATTTTGGGCTCAAATTTAGAAAGGTAGCAGTTTGCAAAGGCATTCTAGCATAATTGCCAATTTAATATGTATAGAAAAACTCTTATAAAAATTCAAGAATACGGAATGATCACAATTTATGGAATATCAATTCACAAATAAACATTTCACAACAATACTATAATCAATTGCAAAAATGTCAATTTTTTTAAATAATAAGGCAGTCATTTGCACATGAATTTTACAATGTCTAAATATTCAAAACAGTAGAAAGAAATATCACAATTTTACTAAAAGCAGAAATATCACATTTATTTCTACCAATAGACAAGAAAAATAAATAAATTTATTTTTCTAATTTACAGCATTCAAAATTTCTAACATAGATAAAATATCACCATTTTTATTAAAAAGGTTATTTTTCAAGATAATGAGGTCACGTGCGCATAAAATTTATCCCGCCTAAAATTCATGATAATAAGCAGAAATAATTATTTCATTTTATTTTAAAAAA
>NW_006496564.1:878787-916503 GCF_000471905.2 Amborella trichopoda | reverse complement strand
ATTTCCCCCCTTTTTTTTTTTGTTTTGAAATTTTAGGATTGTTACATTAGACCTACATATTGGGCTGTAGTGGGTGCCTCGATCTCGCCCTCTGGATCTGGATGCTCGGGCAGCATGCGTCTTGAGTTTACTGAGACCCGAGACTTTGAGATCACTCTCTTGAGAACCTCGTTCGGTATTACCAACCAATGAGAGAGGAATTTAAGGTGGGTTCGGGACTTACTCGGTTTGGCTAGCATGGTACCCTCTTAGATCACGAAGAAAGCCCCCCCAATCGTACAACTAGTTCGAAATTACCTCCCTTAGCCTATATTCTCATGTTTTATGCAATCACACACATATGGCAAATGTTATAAGATAGGTGGGTCAACAGACGTCACCTCGCTTTCCAGTGAAGGTACACAAGTGTGCATATTAAAAAAGAAGAAGGGAATAATGATATAAGAAAGATGGGGGAGAGAAGAATTTGACCAGGCGGGAAGATGAACACAATGGCTAAGCTGATAGGTAATTGGCCTGACGTGGCAGGAAAACTGGTTCAGCAACTCAGATCGGCTCAACATGATTACTACAGACGTCAATACCGATACTGACTAGCTAGACATGATGGTTAGCCTTTCACAGCAATAAAGCAGGCACAGTAATTCTAGCATAATGACGTTATGGCTAGATGACAAGACTACCATGGATGGCTAATCTCGACCCCTCTTAATAAACGAAAGAATAATAGAAATAATGGAGATCATAGAGAAAGAATAAGAAGTAGGACAAGAGAAGAAGGAGAGAGTACAAAGAAGGAGAGGAAAAGAGAGAAAGGAGGGGAAGTGTGACGACCCCAACATTTCCCGACCAGTTAGAAGGCATGGCGGGATAGGGAAGAAGGATGCCAACACCAGTTGGGTTGTCAAGTACCGGTCGTTTTGGAGAAGGAAGCCAGCTCCGGTCGTGTTGGAGAAGGAGGCCAGCGTCGGTTGTGTTGGAGAAGGAGGTCAGCACTGGTTGAGTTGGCTAGCGTCGGTTGAGTTGCCCAGAGCCGGTTGAGTTGCCCAACGCCGGTTGGGTTGTCCAGCGCCTGTTGTATTGAAGAAGGAGGCTAGCATTAGTTGTGTTGGAGAAAGAGGCCAACGTCGGTTGGAAGGAGGGGAAGTGTACCAGCGCCGGCTGAGTAGAGCTCAGCGTTAGCTGTGTCTCTGACATGCATGAGTTGGACGTGACTCTTGTTTAATGCATGTTAATGTGGGTGCCATTTGTCCAGATTTTGAGCCTCTTTGGTGACACTTGGCCAGCCACCCCAAACATGAGAGTACTTAAGCCTCTTCTCTCTCCCACGCCCCTCATTCTTATCTCCCTCTCTCTCTCTCTCTCTCTCTCTCTACGACACAAAGTGGAAGAAGTAACTTTGTGAGAAGCCATTGTTGGGTGGGTGAGAGCTGTGAGCAAATGTTGGAGAAGGCCCCATTGTTAATTAGGTAAGTGGATCCATTACCCTTGTATTGAAGTCATGGGAATGTATGGAAACTTAGGCATGTGAATGAGCAATAAAAGAGTATGTGATGTAGAAAATTTGGGGTTTTTGTTCAATGATAATGATGAATGTAAGAATGGAGTTGTGATTCTTAGATTATATAAGAAATGCATGTTATTTGTGTTCACATTGTGAGAGAATGGAAGTTATCATGTTCTTCATTATGAAATGATGGTTATGGAATGCATTCTTGACACATTTTAAATGAAACCATGAAATTCCAGGAATATTTGTGTTCTTGAATGAGGCTTTTGAACAGTCAAATGGAGTCCGATTGACCTCAAACTACTACTGTTGGAAATATACACGAGCCTCATAAAATGTTTGTTTTTTCCCACTGTTGAAATTGTTTACAAAAATGAACTTATATTTCGAAATGAGAGGGTATATCACTTGGACTATTTTTCTGGATTTGTCATTAATACCATTGTAGTCATCAATTTTAACTAACCAAACGACATCTATTTTTGGTCAAGCCACATCCATTTGAAATATCTTTGAATGGGTTAAAAGCTACATGTAGATTGAAAGTTATGCTTTGTTTTATGAAGGTATGTCGCTGTGGACAGCTTTAGCAAAAGTACAGATCTAACGCCTTTGATGTCACTGAATTTGACTGACCAAAAAGTATCAATTTGAAACCAAACCTTGGCCATTGGAACCAGTTATGAGTCATATTTAATTAACATGTTGAGTACTTTTCGAGACTCCTTATTGATTTTGAAACATGGGTAGAATTTTAAAGGCATGTCACTATCTTCACTCACAACAGATTTCAGCTGAAGTGTCTATGTTCTTGGGTTCTTTTGAGGGGCCAAATAAGGTCCAATTTCACTCAAACCACCCCTATTTGAAAGATAGTTTGTATCTAACATAAAAATTTATTTTGGAACTATCTTCAAATTCCAAATGGACTGTAAGCTATAGCCTTGTTTTGACTTGGATGTCACTGCCTGAATTTTAAGAAAGCGTGACATCGATACTCTGACTCTGTTATAAGAACTTTGATTCTGTTATATGAACTCTGACTCTGTTATATGAGCTCTGATTTTGTTATATGAACTCTGACTCTGCTATATGAGCTCTGATTTTGTTATATGAACTCTGACTCTGTCATATGAGCTCTGATTCTGTTATATGAACTCTGACTATGTTATAAGAGCTCAGATTCTGTTATATGAACTCTGACTCTATTATATGATGACTGTATTATATGAGCGCTAATTTTGTTATACAAATTTTGACTATGTTATATGAACTATGATTATGTTAGTGGACTCTGACGCTGTTATATGAGCTCCGACTATATTATATGAACTCTGATTCTGTTAAACGAACCCTGATATATTTGATGCGGGCCACTATGCAATGGGTCCCCCATTGGTAGTGGATATTCTGAATTTTGATATATGCATTATGATTCTGGCTCTTTGATGACTACGCAATGGGTCCTTCATTGGTAGTTGGGTTTTCTGTACCTCGATTACTATGATAGGAGTGGAGTCGAGATGTAATGGTATTTGACTGGGAGAGTCGCGCCCCTCAAATTTTTTGGGCACTGCGCAATGGGTCCTCCAATAGTAGTGTAACACCATCTTACCTAACGCACAAGTGAGGGTCGTGTCTTACAAGGCCAGAGCCTGTCAAAAACCCCAAAGCATGCTGGGGATTGTGTGTGTTAGTGACGACATTATTAAGTAAGGCCCCTACTTGTCAATGTCTTCCCTCCTGACGGAGGGTAGAAGTCCCAAGCTCAGGATTGGCTTAGCCTGATCACTGTGGCTTCTACTTTGGGAGTTAACTACTATGTTCTGCTTATCTGAATTATGTATTCTGTAAGATTATCTGACTGTAATTGTGATATGCAAGTAATGCTCTGTTAACTGATTCTTGTTCTCTTATATGGCATTCATGTGCACTCTGTTATGTGACGTTACCTTGTAAGTCAAACTGTGATCTCTGATAAACTATGAGCATGTTATCGTGTATATACTGATAGTCAGGAATGCAAGGGTAGTGATCTGCTTACTGGGCTTTTAGCTCATTCTATCTTAATTTCAATCTGTAGAGTGAAGGGTGGTGGCAGCTGTGCTCAAGGTGGGTGGCAGTTTGAGGGCTTGAAGCCTGAAGTTGAGAAGTTTACGAATCTGTCATCCAAAGACTTCCATAATATGTTTTGGTGATTTCAGTAATATGATGTATTCCTCATTTTATTTATTTTGGGTCAGTTGTGCCTTAAAGAAATTGTAAAGACTTGTGGGATGGGAAGAAATGAAATGACTGTACTTTTGAGCTCGATAATTGTTTGATGAATGGATTTATTTTAGTTTTCTTTTGTGATTTGCTCTCGATTCCATATTTTTATGCGTTGAGCCACTCCCACCTGAGTGACATTCGCGACCTCCGGTCGCGATCCCGTTCTTTGTTGCTGTCAGGGGACGGGGACGTGACAGTTTTGGTATCAGAGCAGCCAGGATAGGATTATTTGCCTAGGGAGCTTAGAAGTGTCTTTAGAATAGTTTGGGTGGAATAGTAACTAGATGTTTGTGTCTTAGGTTGAAGATGTCGAGGACGAGGCTAACAATGCCAGCTCCAATAACGAGAATACTAATGCCCTCGGAGAGTTTGTCAAGACCTTGGGGGCCATGACACAGATGATAAAGAATCTATGCCAGCCCCATCTACCCCTGCCCCTGATTTGAAAGATAGTGATTTATTAGAGAAGTTTAGGAGGTTGGCTCCTCCGACCATTTTAGGGATTGGGGGAGTAGAAAAGGGTGAGAGATGGAGGAGACAGATAGAGAATATATTCAAAGCTTTAAATTTTACTGATGAACAAAAAGTAAGGCTGGGCACTTTCATGCTTGAAGGGGAAGTTGAGCACTGATGGGACTCAGTAGGCAATCTTGGGAAAGATCAGGGAAAAAGATGACATGGGAGAACTTTCTAAAAGCCTTTAATGAAAAATACTTCCCTGATTAAGTAAGGGAGTGAAAAGAAGTAGAATTTATTGAGCTGCAGCAAGGGAATTTAATTGTAGAGCAGTATGCAGCCAAGTTTATGGAGTTGTCAACGTATGCGCCACACATCATTAATACTGAGGCACAGAGAGCTAGAAAGTTCGAAAGAGGCCTCAGGTCGGAAATAAGGAGGCGGGTGGTATCAGCCAATTTAAAGACCTTTACCCCTTTAGCGGATCTGGCCGTGAGGATAGAAAGGGAAGATGAAGAATGCTAGGTGGGAGGAAACTAGAAGATGAGACCAGCCCAGTATGGAAACTCAGGGGGGAAAGCTTGACCACCACTGAAAAGGAACTTTCGGGGAAGAGAAAATCAGAGAGACAAGAAGATTCTGAGAACATTGCCGGGCGATGTAAGAGAAAATCGGTGCCTGATATACCTGCACTGTGGGAAGGATAACCACTCGACGGCTGATTGTCGAAGGAAGATGGGGACATGCTTCAAATGTGGCAAGCTAGGCCACCAGATTAGAGATTGCCCAATAAGGGGGCCTAAGGACCGACCAAAGACTCAAGGTCGGGTGTTTGCTCTTATTGAGCATGAAGCTAAGGCATTGACTTCAGTTATCTGAGGTACACTCTCTGTTTGTGGCATTGAAGCAAAATTTTTGATTGATCCTGGATCTACACACTCTTTTGTTGCACCTCACTTTGCATACCACATAAATGCTAGACCTTCTTTTCTTAATTGGATATTGGTAGTATGCACACCTATGGGAGGATCTATAGAAACTGATACTGTTTATGAACATTGTGGGGTTTTACTTGAAGGGTGTGAGCTGCATATAGATTTGAAATTGTTAGATACCTAAGATTTTGATGCTATTTTGGGCATTGACTGGCTATCCATGCATCATGCTACTGTAAATTGTCGTGATAAGACTGTAATCCTTAGACGCCCAAACCAACCTGAGTTGAACTTTATTGGCGTCAAGGATGTTCCTCCTCTGCATTTTATTTCGCTATTCGGGCTTCTCGTTTGTTGACTAAAAGTTGTGTTGGGTATCTAGCTTACATAGTGGAAAATTGGAATGACCGGTCTAAGTTAGAAGAGATACCAGTGGTGAGAGAATATCTGGAGGTCTTTCCCGAAGAGTTAACCTCTTTTCTCCCAATCAGAGAAATAGAATTTGAGATAAATGTGATTCCTGGTACCGTCCTCATCTCTAAAGCCCTTTATAGAATGGCCCCAGTAGAATTAAAGGAGTTAAAAGAGCAATTATAAGAGTTATTGGAGAAGGGTTTTATTCGACCTAGTGTGTCACCCTGGGGTACGCCTGTCTTATTTATTAAAAAGAAGGATGGGTCTTTGAGGCTATGTATAGACTATCGACAGCTGAACTAGGTCACTGTGAAAAACAAGTACCCCTTACTTAGAATTGATGACCTTTTCGATAAACTCCAAGGGGCCAAGTATTCTTGAAGATCGACCTTCGGTCGGGTTATCATCAGCTGCAAATCAAGGAATAAGATGTATCTAATATTGCATTTAGGACTCATTATGATCACTACGAGTTCTTAGTAATGCCCTTCGGGCTGACTAATGCCCCTACTGTTTTTATGAATTTGATGAATATGGTGTTTAGACCCTTTTTGGATAAATTTGTGGTGGTTTTTATAGATGACATTTTGGTATATTCCAAGAATCTAGAAGAGCATGAACAACATTTGAGGATGGTCCTCCAAACTCTAAAAATGGAGAAGTTATAGCTAAATTGGGGAAAAGCGAGTTTTGGCTCTCAAGTATGGTCTTCCTTAGGCATGTTATTTCTAAAGGATGGGGTTGCAGTTGACCCTTGTAAGATTGAAGCCGTACTTAAATAGGGAAGACCGATAAATGTGACAAAAGTCGGCAGTTTTTTGGGTCTAGCCAGATATTATAGCCATTTTGTGGAAGGCTTTTCAAAGATAGCACTCCCCTTGACTCGCCTGACTTAGAAAGAGGTAAAATTTATATGGACAGATGACTGTGGGAAGAGTTTTCAAGAATTAAAGAAGAGATGGACTACAGCCCCAATACTAACCTTGGCCGAGGGAAATGAAGGCTTTGTAATCTACACTGATGCTTCCCATAAGGGACTAGGGTGTGTATAAATGCAGCTAGAGAAAGTTATAGCTTATGCCTCCAGACAGCTAAAGTCGCACGAGCAAAATTACCCAATTCATGACTTAGAGCTCGCGACTCTGGTTTTTGCCTTGAAAATTTGGAGACATTATCTTTACGGAGCCCAGTTCAAGATGTTTACAGATCATATGAGCCTCAAGTATTTATTTTCTCAGAAGGATTTGAATATGAGACAAAGGAGATGGATGTACCTACTGAAATATTATGATTGCACCATCAACTACCAACCGGGCAAAACAAATGTAGTAGCCGACGCTTTGAGTTGGAAACCCTCAATATCAATGGCACATTTGATGGCCCGAGAAGTGAAACTGATAGAGGATGTAGTGGAATGACGCCCGACTTTACCCTCTAGTTCTGAGATAGGAATAACTGCAGAAATAAGGGTGGAACCTCAACTCTTTCAACAGATCAAGGTAGCCCAAAAGGCCGACCCTCAGCTGAGTAAAATTTTGAGAGACTTAAAGCAGGAAAAAGAAGGAGATTTTTCTATCAATAGTGATGATTTGTTAAGATTTAGAGAACGAGTATGCATCCCAAGCGATGAGAATATAAAAAGAGCTATTCTAGAGGAAGCGCACCACTCCTATTATACTGTGCAACCAGGAAGCACAAAAATGTTCCAAGATTTAAAGAAGACCTTCTGGTGGAATAAAATTAAGAAAGATGTGGCACAATTTGTTTCTAAATGTCTGACCTGTCAGCAAGTGAAGGCTGAGCACAAAAAACCGGCTGGACTGTTGCTACCCTTACCTGTGCTTGAATGGAAGTAGGAACACATCACCATGGGCTTTGTGTCCGGTTTGCGAAGATCAAGATTGGGTCATGATAGTGTTTGGGTTATTGTGGACCGATTGACTAAGGCTGCACATTTCTTACCGGTCCGCACCACCTATACCCTTGATAAATTGGCTCAACTGTATGTCAAGCAAATAGTAAGACTGCATGGAGTACCTACACTCTAGATTTACTTCAAGGATTTGGAGCAGTCTACAATTAGCTTTGGGGACAAGATTTACCTTCAATATTGCTTTTCACCCTCATATCGATGGACAGTTAGAGAGGACCGTTCAGACCTTAGAAGATATGTTACGAGCCTGTGTTACTGACTTCAAAGGAAATTGGGACGATCACCTAACCTTAGTAGAATTTTAATATAACAACAGTTTCTAGGCTAGTATTCAAATGGCACCTTTTGAAGCTTTATATGGGAGAAAGTGCATATCGCCGGTGTGTTGGAATGAAGTCGGCGAAAGGAAACTCTTAGGGTCGGAAATTGTTCAAGTAACATTAGAGAAGATCACCCTAATTCGAGAAAGGCTTAGAACAGCTCAGAATCGACAGAAGAGTTATGTTGACAATCGTCAAAGGGACCTTGAATTTGAATTAGGGGATCGGGTATTCTTGAAAGTGTCACCAACAATGGGGATTTTGAGGTTTGAAAAGAAAGGGAAGCTAAGTTCGTGATTCATTGGACCTTTTGAAATATTAGAAAGAATTGGAGTCGCGGCATACCGATTGCCCTTACCACTCGAGTTGACCAATATTCATGATGTTTTTCCTGTTTCATTATTAAGGAAGTATCAGTCTGATTCGTCCCACGTCTTGAGGTATGAGCTAGTCCCAATCAAGGAAGACTTAACTTATGTGGAGTAGCCAATTGCGATTCTAGATAGAAGGGTTGCGCAACAAAGAGATTCCGTTGGTCCGTGTTTTGTGGTAGTATCATTCACGAGATGAATCGACGTGGGAGTGAGAAGATGAAATTCAGGCACTGTACCCTCGTTTATTCGATTAATGATTTTTAGGAAAAAATATTTTTAAGGGGGGGATGATATGACGACCCAAACTTTTCCTGGACAGTTGGAAGTCCTAGTGGAATAGGGAAGAAGGAGGCCAACGCCAGTTGGGTTGTCGAGCACCGATCGTGTTGGAGAAGGAGGCCAGCGCTGGTTGTGGTGGAGAAGGAGGTCAGCGCCGGTTGAGTTGGCCAGCGCCGATTGAGTTGGCTAGTGCCGATTGAGTTGGCTAGCACCGATTGAGTTGCCCCGCGCCGGTTGGGTTGTCTAGCGTCGGTTGGGTTGTCCAGCGCCGATTGTGTTGGAGAAGGAGGCCAGTGCCGAATGTGCTGGAGAAAGAGGCCATCGCCGGATGTGTTGGAGAAAGAGGCCAGGCTGGCTGAAAGGAGGAGAAGGAGGCCAACGCCGGTTGTGTTGGAGAAAGAGGCCAGCGCCTGTTGAAAGGAGGGGAAGTGTACCAGCGCCGGCTGAGTAGAGAGCCGAGCGCCGGCTGTGTCTCTGACATGCATGAGTTGGAGGTGACACTTGTTTAATGCATGCTAATGTGGGTGCCACTTGTCCAGATTTTGAGCCTCCTTGGTCACACTTGGCCAGCCACCCCAAACATGAGAGTACTTAAGCCCCTTCTCTCACCCACACCCCTCATTCTTATCTCTCTCTCTCTCTCTCTAAGACACAAAGTGGAAGAAGTAACTTTATGAGTAGCCATTGTTGGGTGGGTGAGAGCTGTGAGCAAAGGTTGGAGAAGGTCCCTTTGTTAATTAGGTAAGTGGATCCATTACCCTTGTATTGGAGTCATGGGAATGTAGGGAAACTTAGGCATGTGAATAAGCAATAGAAGAGTATGTGATGTAGAAAACCTTACACCTTTTTCAATGGAAATTTGGGGTTTTTGTTCTATGATAGTGATGAATGTAAGAATGGAGTTGTGATTCTTAGATTATGTAAGAAATGCATGTTATGTGTGTTCACATTGTGAAAGAATGGATGTTGTTCTTCATTATGAAATGATGGTTATGGAATGCGTTCTTGACACATGTTAAATGAAACCATGAAATTCCAAGAATATGTGTGTTCTTCAATGAGGCTTTTGAATAACCAAATGGAGTCCGATTGATCTCAAACTACCACCGTTGGAATGATACACGAGCATAGTAAAATGCTTGTTTTTTATCATTGTTGAAATTATTTTAAAAAATGAAATTATATTTCAAAATGAGAGGGTATGTCACTGTAGATTGTTTTCCTTGATTTGTCATTAGTACCACTGTGTTCATGGATTTTAACTAACCAAACGACGTCCATTTTTTGCCAAACCATAGCCATTTGAAATATCTTTGAATGTGTTAAAATTTGCATGTGGAAAATATTTTGAAATTATCTTTAGATTGAAATTTATGCTACGTTTTATGAAGGTATGTCACTGTGGACAGCTTTAGCAAAAGTACAGATCTAATTCACATGTTGAGCACTTTTCGAGATTCCTTCTTGATTTTGAAACATGGTCGGAATTTCAAAGGCATGTCATTGTCTTCACGACACGACAGATTTCAGATGAAGAGTCTCTATTCTTGGGTTTCTTTTGAGGAGCCAAATAAGGTCCAATTGCGCTCAAACCACCTCTATTTGAAAGATATTGTTTCTAATGTAAATATTGATTTTAGAACTATCTTCAAATTCCAAATGAAATCCATAGCCTTGTTTTGACTTGGATGTCACTTCTTGAATTTTTAGAAAGCGTGACATCGATACTCTGACTCTGTTATATGAACTTTGATTCTGTTATATGAACTCTGACTCTATAATATGAGCTCTGATTCTGTTATATGAACTCTGACTCTGTTATATAAGCTCTGATTCTATTATATGAACTCTAACTCTGTTATATGAGCTCTAATTCAGTTATATGAACTTTGACTTTGTTATATGAACTCTGATTCTGTTATATGGACTCGGACTCTGTTATATGAGTTCCGACTCTGTTATATGAACTCTGATTCTGTTACATGAACTCTGATATATTTGATATAGGCCACTACGCAATGGGTCCCCCATTAGTAGTTGATATTCTCAATTCTGATATATGCATTTTGATTCTAGCCAATACTCTGATTCGCTGACCACTACACAATGGGTCCTCCATTAGTATTTGGGTTTTCTGTTTCTTGATTCCTATGATAGGAGTGGAGTCGAGATGTAACGGTATATGACTGGGAGGGTTGCGCCTCCCGAATTTTCTGGGCACTGCACATTGGGCCCTCCAATGATAGTGTAGAGCCCTCTTATCTAAGGCACAAGTGAGAGTCGTGTCTTGCAAGGCCACAGCCTATCAAAAACCCCAAAGAGCGCTGGGGATTGTGTGCGTGAGTGAGAACATTACGAAGTAGGGCCCCTACTTGTCATTGTCCTCCCTCCTGAAGGAGGGTAGAAGTCCTAAGCTCAGGATTGGCTTAGCCTGATCACTGTGGCTTCTACTTCGGGAGTTAACTACTCTGTTCTGTTTGTCTAAATTATGTATTCTATAAGATTATCTGACTGTAATTGTGATATGCAAGTAATGCTCTGTTAACTAATTCTTATTCTCTTATATGGCATTCATGTGCACTCTGATATGTGACCTTACCCTGTAAGTCAAACTGCGATCTCTGATAAACTATGAGCATGTTATCGTGTATATACTAATAATCAGGAATACAAGGGTAGTGATCTGTTTACTGGGCTTTTAGCTCATTCCATCTTAATTTCACTCTGTAGAGTGAAGGGTGGCGGCAGCTGTGCTTAAGGTGGTGGCAGTTTGAGGCCTGAAGCCTGAAGTTAAGAAGTTTGAGAATCCGTCTTCCAAAGACGTCCACAATATGTTTTAGTTATTTCAGTAATATGATGTATTCCTCATTTTGTATATTTTGGGCCAGTAGTTCCTTAAAGAAATTGTAAAGACTTGTGATATGGGAAGAAATGAAATGGTTGTACTTTTGAGCTTGATAATTGTTTGATGAATTGATTTATTTTAGTTTTCTTTTGTGGTTTTCTCTTGATTCTATGTTTTTTTGCATTGAGCCACTCCCACCTGAGTGACATTCGTGATCTCTAGTCACGATCCCGTGCTTCGTCGCCCTCCTGAAGGGGTCAGCGAGAAGGGTCTTGACATGAAGAGTGTGAGAGAAGAGAGAAGGAAGGTGCAAAGACAAAGACGACAACAAGAGGAGGAGAGAAAAATTTAGTCGACGATGAGTCCCCGCCGGCTATGACTTGAAGAAAGAAGCGAGAGGAAGGAGACACAACCGGTGCTAGGCCTGCACCGACTGTGTTAGACAAAGAAGAGAGGGGGACACAGACAGTGCTGGCATCACTGACTAGGTTGGAAGGAGAGGAGAAAGAAGGACCTGGGCAGCGCTAGCGTCGCCGGATGGGTTGGAAAGAGAGGAGAAAGAAGGACCCGAGCAGCGTTGACATCACCAGTTGGGTTTGAAAGATAGGAGAGAGACAATACAAGCAGCGCTGGCATCGTCAGCTGGGTTAGAAGAAGAGGAGAGAGAAGGAACAGGCAACGCTGACATCATCGACTGGGTTAGAAGAGAGAAGGACACAAGTGATGCTGACATCATCGGCTGTGTTAGAAGAAGAGAAGAGAGAAGGACACAGGCGGCGCTGGTATCATTGACTGTGTTAGAAGAAGGGGAGGTAGAGAGAGATAGAGATGAGGAGAAGAGAGAGAAAGAAAGATAGAGATGAGAAGAAGAGAGAGAGATAGAGATGAGAAGAAGAGAGCAAATGAGAGATAGAGATGAGAAGAGAGAAAGAGGGGAGGAGATAGAAAGAGGGTAGGAGAGAGAAAAAGAGATAGAGAAAGAGGAGAGAGAAAGAGGGTGAGGAGAGAAAGAGGGGAGGAGAGAGAAAGAGGAAGAGGAGAGAGAAAGAGAGGAGGAGAGATAAACTTAGCTTATGAAGGGGCACCAACCCTTTTCTTCTCTCTCCTTTCTCTCTCCAAGATGCACCTACGAACTCACGCAAAAATGAATTCTTTATTGAATATTGAAGAATGAACCCCAAGGTGCTTTACAATGAAGCTTTGGATGTTTATATAGAATTGGGCTCTAACATGGGTGGATGCCAAAAAACTACCTAAAATTGAAGATAATTACAATTTAATTGAATTAAAATAAATTGTAAAAATGGGTGCAAAAGGACTGTTTTGCTCCTGCCTAATAATGTGTGGAATTTCATAACAGTCCTTGCTGCTGCTCAAGAACTTGTGTGATCTTTCATGACAATTCAGGGTTGTTCTGATGCCCGTTTGATCGAAAGATGATTGTTTCTTGTAGGGCTTGACATGGCGATCGATTTGATACTAATTTTGAATCATGAAACATGTTTTAAGCCATGATCATGAGACTTGAATTTTGGACGAATCTTGAAAACTTCGGATCGATAGTGCGTTCGTTCCTTGATGTTTTTCTATGACTTATTCATCATAGTGCACTGAGCATGCCGTCATGATCACGTTGCAATAAACGCAGCTTAATTTCATGTCCGGATGAAGATTTTGTCGTTTTGAGTTTTTGGTCAGAATCTTGAAATCTGGTGGCTGAAATTTATAGCAGCTTCGATGCCTTCCTGTGTGAAATCCAACCATTCATCGTACCTGAGGTTTTGACTAGAGATAGCTTTGGAACTTACACACATAATGCAATTAGTTTCGTATCGATCTGGTATGCGAGCGGCGTGATATGGCCACCGGAGTGAGGCGTGCTGCTGCTGAATTTTCTGCAACTTTCTTCAAGGATCAACAACTTCTCTCTAGTTTTTCTCCCTACTCGAGTGTCGTCATGGGGCGTACCACATATCAAAACACTCGTCTTGAAGAGACGATCACGCTCACTAAATTTGAGTGTCATCTGACTCGGATCGAGTGAGATATGGGCCCCAAAAATCACTGCCGTGATTGTGAAAACAACCACCTTTAATGGTGTTTTGGTAACGGGTGGCCACACAGGAATAGTGTGCAGCCTACCCTTTTTCGATATTTTACCCATTACTTTGTCTTGGAGTGCCCAATTAAGCCAAAACTTGACTCATAAGGGTTTTCGACCATGCTGGATCCAATGGTGGTGATCCCACAGCTGTGTGTCGCACCAAAAAAATAGCTCTAGTTACGGCGTCCATTTCAAGATTTTAGAGACCGATTTTGTTGAAATTGTTTCATTGTTTTCAGTGCATTAAAAATGTCTGATGGCGATAAAACTTGGCAAGTGGCCTTTTGGAGTGTTGATGAAGATCTTGACCTATTCTGGGGCCATTATGAGACTATCAAAATTTCCAATGTTTTGTAGGCTTTATTGACCTGCTTCCTCTTTATTCCACATCAGGGACCAAGGTGCTGAAAAATGCATTCAAACAGCTTGCCTCGTTGAATGTTTGTGCTTCGAGAGAAGCGGGAAGGTCAACATTCAAAACATTTCCTTCGGCTTTATTACTTTTTTCTTCCTAGCCACAGGATCACATGAACGTCGAGGAGATTCACACAATGGTGCAACTAGGATGCTCAGACGTAGGGATGCATTGTTCGTAGGTTCGTCCGTGGAGACTTTAAGGGGAGAAGAGACTTTTTTGAGGGATCTTATTGAAGTCCTCACCCTCATGTGGACTGTTTGTGAATCTGAAGCTGAGGATTTTGTACGGACCTCGTCAGTCAGAATAAGGCCTGTCTTGCAATTGAGTGCCATGTCAAAGGACATTGTTCCCATTTGGTCTGAGTTTCTTTGTCTTGTATAGACAATAAAAGAGCCTTTGGTCGGTGCTCCTCTGTGCCGTGCACCAGTTGTTCCTTGATGGGTAGGGTACCTCAGTTTATCGAGGTGACCAGCTTTAGGTATGACCCCTACCCACTGCTATGCAGGTTGTTACATAGCAGGTCCAAAGTCATGGCTGACTTAGCCTTCTTGGGGTGCCTTTTGATTTTTCGGAATGATTTCCTTGTTTGTTTGTTCTGGATGGTTTGCTAAAGAGCCTTTTATCGACGTTGTTTGTTGCTACACCAGGTTTGCCTTTGACAGTCAGGATACCTCTGTGGGCCCCATCTGCCGGGTCCAGTTGGGGACATTTTGTTAGCTAGTCCTGAAAGTCTGAGCCTGTCGGCTAGACGGAATTGTGGCGAGGCAGACTGAAGTCTTTGACAGGTTCGCTCTGGCTTTGTCAGTTTCTTTCCTTCGTATTGGTCTTTAGCATTTTTGAAGTGTGTTTGTGACCTCGTGGGAATGATATTGTTCTTCATAAGGCTTATCTTGCTTTCTTAGCGAATCTTCTGTCCTTCGAGTTCTTTTTGCGACTGGGCTCAGGATGTTGGAATTTTTTTCCTTGAAGCTAGTATTTTGGGGTCCTGGTATTGTGACACGAAGGATTTTTCCTTTTGAGTGTGGGTTTAAGCAGTCTATTGAGGCGAGTGTTGGATCAACCTGTTTATTGGTCAAAGCGTCCTTTGCAAATTTTCACCTGAACTTAGGAAGATGTGCCGTAGAGACGGTTTTTACCAACTTCCTTTTTATTTGGGGCTCTTTTACCTATGACCTTTAGGCCATGTCCACCCTTATTCTTCCATTTTTTTTTTTTACTCACTTTGCCCTTTTTGGGCTTTCACCTTGCTCGGTTTTTATCCACGGAACTCTTTTACTCATGGTTTCGTGACGATGCCCGTCTGTCATTTTTACTCATGACGTTCCCTTGTTATGGTATACACGATGCCTGTTATTTTTGTGAAGGCGTGTTTAAGGTTATGCCTTCGGGACCTGCGCAAAGCAGTTTATTGTCATGCAGGGAGGACGTGCACTATGGTTTTAAGGTCATACAGCTAGACCATGATGGTGTTGAATGGCAATCCATGGAGGCCATCGAGTGAGTATGGTATTGGTTTGACTCACTTGGGGAAAAATGGCACAAGGTTACCTATGAAAGATGGACGATGTATGAAAGGTGGGTGAAAAATGGTGACCCACTAGTTTACGACGAGTATAAGTGACGAGATGGTTCACCGTTTTGTGAGCGTGGGTGAGACTCACTGGGGAATGGTGGAGAATGATGAAATGAATGGACTCACTGAGGAAGTAGTGAAAGTGGTGCACACGCACGAATGGGTTGGTTAGGGAAGACGTGCATGACGGTGCATGTAAAAGGTGTGTGCGTGTGTGTGGGGACGAGTTTATGATCATACCTTCAGGACCTATGCAAAGCAGTTTATCGTCATGTGGCCAAGACGTGCACTATGGTTTATGGTCATATAGCTTGGACCGTGGTTATGTAGTTTAAAGTCGTATGTCTAGGACCTTGCAGTTTACGGTCGTGCAACTAAACCATCGCTACAGTTTATGGTCGTATAGTTTGGACCATGGTTATGCAGTTTAAAGTCATGCAACTAGGACCACACAGTTTAGGGTCATGCAACTAGACTAGAGTTGTGCAGTTTAAGGTCATGCAGTGCAGACCATAGCTATGCAGTTTAAGGTCATGTAGCATGGACTATAGTTGTGCAGTTTAAGGTCATGCATCACGGACAATTGTGTGGGCTACCATGTAGGTGAGACTCCATGGGGGATAGGTCTGTGGACAACAAGATGACCCCCTGGGGATAAAATAGTTAAGGCTATACACAAGCAGAGAGCTTTTTAGATGGAGATGATGGCCCTATGAGGAGTGGCAAACTTTGTTGGGGATTAGGAGGGTAAGTGTGACTTCCATGAGTATAAAATGATTAAGCTAGCAAGACCAGATGGGAAGGCCGACTTCATTGGGGAAGAGAGGATAAATGTGGGTCCTTCATATCTTGGAGGACCGAATAACTAGGTGTGAAGCAGACTCACTGGGGGTTGCAGCAGTAAATATTACCCTAACTCCGGTAGGGATAATAAGCTGCAGCGCGAGTATGACTCTCCTACTGAGGATGAGAAGTCATGATCTGAGTTTGAACGACCTAGGTACCACTTTGCTAGGGATAATAGGTCACAGTCAAGGGGATAAAGTAACCGGACACACACGGCTTTGGCAAGGGGTGTGCAACAATAGATTATTTAAAACACGGCCAGCGGCAAAGTGCAGTGACCATTATTTCTTGAACAATCAGCCGGCACTGAGTTTGTTAAAAACACAGCCGGCGTTGAGAACAACCAGCATTATTTCTTGAACACACGACCGGTGCTGGGTCGTTGAAGAATGCAGGTGGCAATTGAGTCTTTGAACACCCAGCCGGCGCTGGGTTTACTGAGGAAGCAGCCGGCGCTGGGGTCACTGAGGACGAAGCCGGTGCTGGGTAGTTGCAACAACCCGACAGCGCTAGGCGTAGATTAGTATTCGGGTCCTGACCCGAGCCTGATCCGGCCCTAACCTCTGTTGGATGGGTTTTCATGGGTGCCAGTAAGATTTGATTGGGCCTCAGGCTTCAGGCCGACCCGGTCCGGCCCATTGACGTTTGGTTTTCTTTGGACGCGACTGGGATTCCCAGTTTGTGAGGCACGTTTGAGGGAAACCTCGGCTATATAATGGGGGTAAAACCCCATTTCCACTATTTCTCACCTTGAGGTAAAAAGACTTAAGAAAATTTTAACAGTGAGAGGAAAGTCTCCGGTGAGAGCTTGAGTGAGCACAAGGAAGGATTTCGGCAGTTGCTGTGAGTATTGCTGTGGAAACAATTTTCAAGGCAACAAGGAGCTTCTAGCCATGATTTGTGAGGGTAGAAGAGGCGAGAAGTGCGGCAGTGGGCATTTTCGCTAGTTTTTTGGGAGTTTTCCGGGGGACATAAGTGGTTTCCCGGTAACTTGGTGGTGTTGCAACGATTTTTCAGGCAGCAAGAGGGGAATTCCAACAGGAAATCGAAGGGTTAGGGAAACAGACCATTGCTGAAGCTAGATGGTCACAGGGAAGGCGAACGATTGCCATTCGCACACGCAAGACGTGTGTTAGGCAGTGCAGAAGGTGGATGGTTGCCCTTGGGAATCGTGCAATCGTCGGGGAGACGAAGATACTTTGGCCAGAAAATGAGGGTCTAGAAAACTAAGAGCCACCAGGAATTGGACTATCACTGCACAATTGGCGTTGACTTAAAATATACAGTAGGCGCTAGGTTTGTTAAAAATACAACCGGCGTTGGACGCAGTCAGCGTTGACACAGTTGGCACTGACATCGCCCACGATGAAATAGTCGGCACTGACCCTCAAAAGGCAGTCCACTCCTAGGGGTTGAAAACACAGCTGACTCTTAGCCTTCAGAAGACACAGTCGGCTCTTGGAGTTAACAACGCAGTTGACACTAGCCTATGGAAGACACATCCGGTGCTAGCTTCAAACGACACTTCTGGTGTCATTTGTTTCCTCCGATATAAGAGAATTGTAAACTCCCTAGTAATGGGCTTTTTGGCTTATAATTTGTAACTCATTTTTTAATGCAATAAAAAGAGTTTAAACTTTGTTTAGATGTCTTGCTTGCTTTGCATTGAGTCTCTTTTTTTATTGAATATGCATCATGGATAATACTTCTTTAGGTATTGCCCATTGATAGGGGGCATTACCTCCTCTCCATCAGGATGTGCTAGTATGTAAGCTCCATTTGGTGAGACATTTTTTACTATAAAAGGACCTTCCCATTTGGGTTCAAACTTCCCTTTACGACGTCTACGCATAATAATCGGCCTCTTGATGGCCAGAACTAAATCCCCACGGGCGAATGAGCAGACATTGACTGACTTATCAAACGCCCTCTTCATTCCTTGATTGAGTTTGAGGTTTTGCTGAGCCTTTAACCTCTTTTCATTGAGTGCATCCAATTCTTGATATCGAAGTTTGACTCTTTCATCTTCGGTTAGTCCTTGATATATAGCGACCCACAATGAAGGAATTTGAATTTCGAGGGGCAAAACTACTTCACCCCCATAGACCAGAGAATATGGAGTGGAGTCAATAGCATTTCGTGTAGTAGTACGAGAGGCCCATAATGCCTCAAGAAGCTTCTCGTGCCAGTTCTTCTTCATTTTTGATACCAATTTTCGTAAAACATTGCACATATTCTTATTGAAGGCCTCAGCCAAGCCATTCGCCCGAGGGTGGTATATAGTCAAGTATTTCCATTCGAAACCGAACTGGTTAACCAAGCGATCAATGTGGTGACTTCAAAATTGGGGGCCATTGTTTGAGATAATCCGGTTAGGCACCCCAAACCAGTATATAATGTGATGTCGAATGAAATTGACCACTGTTATCTCAGGAACTTACTTAAGGGCGACCACCTCAGCCCACTTGGAGAAATAATCTGTTACAGCTTGAATAAAGACATGACCCATTACCGAAGGAGTGTCAATGGGTCCTACGATGCCCACACCCCATTATGAAAATGGCCATGATACCACTGTAGGGTGTAATGGCTCTGGAGGTTGGTGAACAAGGCTTGAATGTATTTGGCACACCTGGCACTTTTTAGCATAGTTTAAGGAATCAATGATCATGGAAGGCCAATAATACCCCAATCTGCGTATCCATTCATAGAGCTTAGGATAAGACTGGTGTAGTCCACAAATGCCTAAGTGTGCCTCTTTTAACACCTTATTTCCCTGGTGCATGTCGACACATCTAAGAAGAATACCGTCAAATGACCATCTGAAGAGAGCATCCCCTTCAAGGAGGGTATACTTGGTAGATATTTGACATACACTGTTGCGCTCGGCATGATCTTCCGAGAGTCTACCATGTTTTAGAAAACTAGTGATGGGCTCTCTCCAATCTTCTACCTGCACAATTTCCACTCATATTGGGTCAAAGAACTCTGACTGCTGGTTTTGAACCTTAGCTCCTTGATTCCGTGCCATTTCTTGTTAAGTCTTGATTACTTCTTTAGCTGATAGAAGTGCTCCAAACAGATAAGGAGGGAACTCGGGGAAGATATTTCTCTCATCATCTGCATCTACCTCGATTCTTAGTTCAATGTGTCTCCATTTTGCCACCTAGACAAGCGTGGCTCTTGATGAGGATAATTGAATCGTAGCGCCGAGTTTTGTAAGTCCGTCAGCTTGCGAGTTTAACCTCTTGGGGATGTGACTCAGGGATACGTCCTCCAATTGGGCCATATACGATTTTACAGTATCGTGATAAGGCTTGAGAGTGTCTTTCCTCACATCATAGATCCCTTTGAGCTATCGGATAACCAACTCAGAGTCGCCATAGATCTTGAGTTGCTCCAAGTTGAGGTCAAAGGCCATCTCTAACCCGATTATAAGAGCCTGATGTTCTGCATCATTATGAGAACCGGCCTGAGCGAGAGAGAAAGAAAGTGGCAATACTCCACCTTTTGGAGTCAGGAATACTACTCCAGCCCCTCCTCGGTCTGATCGGAAGGCTTCGTCAAAGTACAATTTCCACACTTTAACAAGCTCTACACAAAATACGTTTTCATCAGGGAGGTCGCTTGATTACGAGGATTCAGCTGTAACGTGTGGCCTTCTGTGGGACATATGTGATATCAAATTCAATCAGTAATAATGCCCACTTAGCAAGACGCTCCGACAAGCAGGGGCGTGTCATGAGAAACTTAACAGGATCTACTTTTGATATAAGTTTCACTTCATGACCAAGAAAGTAGTGATGGAGTTTTTGTACTGCAAAGATCAGAGAAAGGCACATCTTTTCAATAGGGGGATAATTCTTCTCCGCCCCTTGCATTCTGCGGCTGAGATAATACAGTGTCGTTTCTTTTTTCTCGTCATTGTTTTGTGCTAACAATGCACCGATTGACTTGTCAAGAGCGGTCACATATAGGATGAGAGGCTTTCCTAGCACTGGTGTAGAGTATTGAAGAATTGAGCAAATACTGCTTGATGTCATCAAGTGCTACCTGACATGCTTCATCCCAGATGAATGGGGTATCCTTCTTCAACAAGTGCTTGAAAGGCCAGCAGCGACTCGAGAGGTTTGAGATAAACCTGCGGATGTACGTTAGCTGCCCTTGAAGAAAGAGTAGCTCTCGCAATGTGGTTGGTGATGGCATTTCTTGGATCGCCTTGATCTTGACTGGTTCAACTTCAAGCTCTCGATGTCTAATAATGAACCCCAAGAAATTTCCCGAATGCATGCCAAAAGTGCATTTCAGCGGCTTCATTTTAAGTTGATGAAGGCGTAGTCGCTCGAATACCTTTTGAAGGTCTATCATGTGAGCATCCTTCTCTTTGGATTTTACCACCAAATCATCTACATAACACTCAACCTCTTTGTGCATCATGTCTTTGAAGATGGTTGTCATTGCTCTCTGGTATGTGGCACCAGCATTCTTTAATCCAAAAGGCATCGTTGTGTAACAGAAGACCCCTTTTGGAGTTAAGAATGCAGTGGCTTCCTCATCTTCGAGTGCCATCTGTATCTGATTGTACTTGGAGTATCCATCTATGAAGGAAAAGATTAAACTGTGAGCGGTAGAATCGATGAGCATCTCGGTGAATGGCAACAAGAAGTCATCCTTGGGACATGCGGTATTCAAGTCGTGGAAGTCGATAAAAACCCTGATTTGGCCAATATTCTTCTTGGCTGGAACAACATTTGCTAGCCATTTTGGGTACTTGACCTCACGAATGAAGCATGCTTGTTTGAGTTTGGTAACTTCGGCGTCTATCTACATTTCGAGGTCAGGCCTAAACCTCCTTGATTTCTGTTTGACAGGTTTGATAGTTGGATCAATACCGAGACGGTGATCGATGACTTGAGGGTCTAAACCAGGCATCTCATGGGAATGCCAAGCAAAGATGTCTTGGTTACTTGTAAGAAAGTAGTGAAATTTTCTTTTTCTTTTGGAGACATATTTGTCGAGATAAAAGTAGGACTAGGATCGGCTTCATCTCCTAGATTTATTTTTTCGAGCTCGTCAGTAGTACGTTGACCGCCTTCTTCCCATTATTCTGAAGCCTCTTGCAACTCTTCCTCTTTGTTTTCAGTGGTTTTTCTTCAACCTCAAGTGCGGAGACCCACAACCCTGACATCTCTGCCTCCAATAGGGCTTCAGAGTAAGTTGTGATTTTTGCACCTTTCTCAAACCAAGGAACAGAAAGATCTTCCATAAACATGGACTGCATCTCAGGCTGCAAGAGTTCGACTTGGAGTTTACAGGACATTTGAGATTCAACGAATGTGGGGGGAGAAGTGTCCTTGTACGAATCACATGGTCTTTGCACAGGTATATGCAGTGTTTGCCTCGTGTTGGATGGTACTTCATAAACTTGTACCATGTAGCAAGCTTCTTGAGAGTAGAAGCTTTGACCTCTTGATTCTCTCAGTCTTTGCTCAAAGTCGGGCTCAGGGGGCCACTGGGGTTTCTTCGACTTTAACTTTTTGTGCTTCTTTGAAGAAAGTGGCTCTGCTTTAGCTTTAGCTGCCAGGGCATCAACAACTGTTAAGAATCCGGCTGCTTAGGCCAACGTCTGTTTCAACCATTTTTGTTGCGTCGTGCTTATATTGGATCCTTCAAGTTCTCTATCAAGAGCTTCGAAGTCTTGCCATTTCAAGGTCATTCTTGCAAGAGACAAAGAAGATGAAGGATGAGAAGTAGAAGAAGAAGAAGAAGGAGAAGGGCTAAAAAGTGGGGGACTTTTAAGGTTGTTCCCCTTATCTGACCGATCTGGGCAGCTTTTTACATCATCACCTGGGTTGGACGTGTGCAGGGGTTCTTTTAGGCCTTTCTGTTGCTTAGACCATTAGGGAGTGCTTTTAATGTTGTCACCCTCATTGGACATTCTCTAAGGAGAAGATGACATGGGAAGCCTACTTGATGGGATGGAGAAGGAAGAAGGATTGTGCCAGGGATAAAGTCGAGTAAAGTTGGCAGTGGGGGAAGGGGCCTGAGAAATTCCTGCTCAACTGGCGGTTGAGCCATCTTGTTACTCCGGCGAGCAGCCCTTGGTGCCCGTCTTCTTCTGGTTTTTTGAGGCGGTGTTTAATTCGCCTCGCTAGATATGTGAATAGCCCTAGCTTAACGAACTTCTTCACTTCTTAAGGACTTGAGTCTGCTTCGCCCGTGGTGGACTATCCATGGGTGGGAAGTCGAGGGTTCAATAGAGTTTGAATCATTATTATGAAGGTCTTGTGTTGGGAGATCCTCTTGGACCGATGGAGCAGTGGCTCGGGGATCACCTACTGGGACGTTGTAAAACTCTGAACATTCTCACATTTTCTCTACAAATATATCATGGAAACTAGTGCATTCCCACAAGTAGTGGCCCCATATCTGGTGATACAGGCACCAACGGTCTTCAGTCCCCTTAGCAAGGCGTCGAGGTTACCTTGCTTGTATCGGTGTGACTAGATGCTCCTGAAGCATTATAACAAAGAAGGCATGAAGGATACTAAGGGCCTCGTTTTCCTCTTGGACAGATATTGTGCGGGAGGCTTCTAATGCGCCGAATGCCTTCTTTAAGTCTTCAAGCTTGATCTGACCCTTCTGAATCAGAACCTCGATAATATCTTTTAGCGTGAAGCAGTCATCTATGGGATGATTGATCCTTCTATGGTAAGCGCAATAATTCGCCTTAGTATCAAGCTCAGCTTGCTTAGGGAACTTGGTTTTTGGAAGCTCAATCATATTCTGTTCCAATAATAACCGGAACGGTGCAGGGACCCATTCCTTCTCAAAGGGGTAGACCTTGTTCCTATGCTTGGTGAAATAATCATCCCGATTATGATTCATCGGCGGGGGTACTCGATTGTATGACTGTTGTTGCTTGCCTGCAAGTTTGGACTGCTTCCTTCTCAAGCATAAGATTGGGATGGCGAGCGGCCAAATTTCTTCATCTTGACATGAATTGGTCCACGTACTCATCAGGGTCTTGAGTCAGGGTGAGAAGCTTTGGTTTGGACCTCTCTCTCGACCTCATAGAAGCGTTGGTGGAACAACTTCTCCAGTTCCTCCCATGTATGTATTGAGTTTGGGGGAAGTTGAGCATACCATTGAAAAGTTAGGCCGTCAAGGGTTTCAACAAACTCACGGAGAAGGATTCTCCTGTCAGCCACTGTTACCCGACATGTTGCTTGGAAGTGGGCAATATCATGGTTCGAGGATGTGGTTCCATTGAATATAGGAAACTTCCCTTTCTTGTAATCTGAGGGTAATGGGACCTAGTCAATGTATGAGGGGTACGACCTTTGATAAGGCGTTGCACCTTGTATCCCCGAAATTTGCCTGTTCTTTAAGCTATGAGTTACCATAGCATCAATGTCTACTTGCGAGACGGGGTGAGGGACAGAATTGTCTTGTGAGGCAGAGGGATGGGGCTGCCGTGGAGGTGCACCATCCGAGTGGTGGGAATTGACCTCATGGTTAGCTGATTGTCGTGTGACGTCTATACGATCAATCTTCTTCATCATTGTGCTCACCATGTCTTCAAACTTGCTCATGTGGCCTTCTTGCGAGTTAGGTTCGTTTATAACCATCATGCTGACTGTTTCTCCTGGGAGGTCAGTTGAGGGCTTACGAACTTGACGGGTCGGACGTGGCAAATCGGTCAGCAGAGATCAGTGTGCCCTGACTAAACTCGACTTTTGTATGCCGATCGCGTGAGGACTGGTTCTCGATGGTCTTAGGACCATGGCTGTTGAGGGGCTTGGTTACCTTCTATGACATTAACCACAGCGCATGGCTCATGGAGCTTTTCTTTAGGCTTGGTCATCTGAAGCGGGTAGAAGAAGTTTAGGCGAAAAGAGTCATCAGAACTGGTTACCCCGACCGCCTTGGTCACTTGCTTGGTAAGTATTCGCAGACCCCTTTCACGTTTAGCTTTGAGGTTTTGATGGACCTCGCGCTAAAACTGTGATGGGGACTATGGCTAGTCAACTCTTCTTGCATAAGAGAGAGCTGTCTCCATGAGGTGCGGCAAAGGATGAGGGTCAGGGATTGGAGTCATCTTGGGCTGAGGAGGATGAAGAACTTAATCGGACACCAGGTCTTTGCCCTGAGCTCTCTTGTGAGCTCCAGAGATGCGACCAAAGTAGAGGAGCTGGTTCAGGATGGTACTCTTGAGGAAGGTCTTCGAGTACTATGGTTGAAGGTGCTTGCTTGAAGGAGGAGGAGCAGGTAAAAGCAGGGTCGACTCATGAGGAGGCCTGAGTCGAGGGCGAGGGGCTATCTGTGACGGCAACGCATGTGTGCCCTGCAAAGAAGGATCACAGTTGACCTGGGGGTTAGCCCGGGCTCAAGCAAGTGGTCTAGCCTTAAGAGGCCGAAACTGCGAGCTAGTGTATGTAAGAGAACAAGTGGAGGCCTGCCCCTTACAGGGTGTGCTTGTGTGTGCTGAATAGGAGGACGAGAAGATTGTCTCCTGTGTACTCAGGTTGGCGCACTAACGGCATTACCCCGAGCAGTGGGATGCATATGAGCAGCATATGAAGGACCTGACCTTAGAAAGTCTGATCCTGGACGCTAACTCGAGGTATTGTAAGGGTTGCCCCGAGGTGTGACTGGAGTAGGTGACCCACTAGCCTTATGGTGTGTGCAAGGGATGGAGGCCGCAAGGTCTTTGCCTCGATGGGTTGACCTTTAGGGATAAAGATTCATGGTGGTTCAAGAATGTGGGGGGTAGCCTTGCGGTGACCCACAAAAGCAATGACAACTTGCTTGCCTTTCACAGAGAGGAATTGGGCAGCCTTCCGGCGTACCTCGGCAATACAACTGACAGGTGACTTGCCGGTGGCATGGTGCATGCTGTGTGTGGCAACAGATGTGCTGTGGATGTAATGCGCCTTGGTGGAGATTCCACCAGAGTGAGGACATGGGGAGTTGGGGATTTTTAGGTCCCTCCTCACGCCAATCCAGGTTAAGACCTAGGAGCTAGACCTGAGGTCTTTGCTCAAAAGAAGGGTTGGGAACGAAGTTAGAGGATCTTGTTCCCAGGGGACACTCACAAATGCGGGGATAAGAAAATCCCCTATCTGGATGAATGGGCTGCAGAACCCAGCAGCCATAAGTGCAGATACAGAAAATAAAATGAGAAGCTTAACCAAACAAGAACGATCCTACTAAGGGGTAGTAATTCCCTGATGGAGTCACTAAGCTGGTTAAGCTCCTCAATCTCGCCCTCCGGATCTGGATGATCAGGCGATATGCGTCTCGGGTTTCAAGGAGACCCGAGACTTTGATATTGCTCTCTCGAGAACCTTGTTCCAGAACAAGGGCAGGTATTACCAACCGATGAGAGACGAATTTAAGGTGGATTTGGGATTTACTTGGGCTGGTTCGTGTGGGCGCCCTCTTAGATCACGAAGAAAGCCCCCCAGTTGTAAAACTGGTTTGGAATCACCTCCCTTGGCCTGTATTATCCTGTTTTATGTAATCACACACATATGGCAAATGTTATAAGACAAGTGGGTCAATAGACCTCACCTCGCCTTCGAGTGAAGGTACACAAGTATGAACATTAAAAAAGAAGAAGGGAATAATGAGAAAATAAATATGGGGGAGAGAAGAATTTGACAAGGCGGGGAGATCAACACAATGGCTAAGCTGGTAGGTAATTGACCTGATGTGGCAGTAAAACGGGCTTGGCAACGCAGACCGGCTCAATAGAATTACAACTAGACATCAATACCGATACTGACTAGCTAGAAATGATGGTTAGTCTGTCGTGGTAATAAAGTGGGCACAATAATTTTAGCACAACAACATTCCGACTAGACGACAAGATGGCCATGGAAAGCTAATCTCGACCCCTCTTAATCAAACGAAAGAATAACAGAAAGAATAGAGATCATAGAGAAAGAATAAGAAGTAGGACAGGAGAAGAAGGAGAGAATAAGAAGAAGGAGAGGAAAAGAAAGAAAGGAGGGGAAGAGTGTGACAGAAGAGAGAAGGAAGGTGTAAAGACACAGATGACAACATGAGGAGGAGAGAGAAACTTAGTCGGCAATGAGTCCCTGCAGACTATGACGTGAAGAGAGAAGAGAGAAGAGAGAGGAAGGAGACACAAGCAGTGCTAGGCATTCACCGGTTGTGTTAGAAAAAGAAGAGAGGGGGGGACACAGACGGTGCTGGCATTATCGGTTGGGTTGGAAAGAGAAGAGAAAGAAGGACCCGAGCAGCACTGACATCACCGGCTGGGTTAGAAAGAGAGGAGAAAAAAGGACCCGGGCGGCGCTGGCATCGCCGACTAGGTTGGATAAATAGGAGAGAGAGGACACAGGCGGCGTTGGCATCGCTGGCTAGGTTAGAAGAAGAGGCGAGAGAGGACATAGGCAGCGTTGGAATCACCGGTTAGGTTGGAAGAGGAGGAGAGAGGAGACAGACGACATTGGCATTGCCAGCTGGGTTAGAAGAGAGAAGGACACAAGCGGCGTAGGCATCGTCGGTTGTGTTAGAAGAAGAGAAGAGAGGACACAGGCGACGTTGGCATCGTCGACTGTGTTAGAAGAAGGGAAGAGAGAGAGAGATAGAGATGAGGAGAAGAGAGAGAAAGAGAGAGAGAGATGAGAAGAAGAGAGAGAGATAGAGATGAGAAGAAGAAAGAGAAAGAGAGATAGAGACGAGAAGAAGAGAGAGAGATAGAGATGAGAAGAAGAGAGAAAGAGAGATAGAGATGAGAAGTAGAGAGAGATAGAGATGAGAAGAAGAGAGAAAGAGGGGAGAAGAGCGAAAGCGGGGAGGAGAGAGAAAGAGAGAGAGGAGAGAGAAAGAGAGGAGGAGAGAAGAGGGAGAGGAGAGAGAAGAGAGGAGGAGAGAAGAGGAGAGGAGAGAGAAGAGAGGAGAGAGAAGAGGAGAGGAGAGAGAAGAGAGGAGGAGAGAAGAGGAAGTGGAGAGAGAAGAAGGAGGAGAGAGAAGTTCTCTTACGAAACGGTAATGACTCTTATCTTCTCTCTCCTCTCTCTCTTTCTCTCTCTCCAAAACGCACCCACGAACTCAAGCAAAAATGAAGTCTTTATTGAATATTGAAGAATGAACCCCAAGGTGCTTTACAATGAAGCTTTGCATGTTTATATAGAATTGGGACCTAACATGGGTGGATGCCCAAAAACTACCTAAAATTGAAGATAATTACAATTTAATTGAATTAAAATAAATTCTAAAAATGGATGGAAAAGGACTGTTTTGCTCTTGCCTAATAATGTGTGGAATTCCAAAAGCTACCCGAGAACTTACGTGATCTTTCATGACATATTTGGAGTTGTTCTGCTGCCCGTTTGATCGAAAGATGATTGTTTCTTGTAGTGCTCGACATGGTGGTCGATTTGATGCTAACTTCGAACCATGAAATATGTTTTTAAGCTATGATCATGAGACTTGAATTTTAGATGAATCTTGAAAACTTCAAATCGATAGTGCGCTTGTTCCTTGATGTTTTTTTGTGATTTCTTCATTGTAATGCACTGAGCATGCCGTCATAACCACGTTGTAACAAACACAGCTCGATTTCGTGTCTAGACGAAGATTTTATCGTTTTAATTTTTTGGTAAGAATCTTGAAATTTGATGACCGGAATTTACAGAAGATATGATTCCTTTATGTGTGAAATCCAACCATTACATCATACGCGAGGTTCGGACCAGAGATAGCCTTAGACCTTACGCACAGAATGCAATTGGTTTCGTATCGATTGTGTACACGAGCGTCGTGATTTGGCAGCTGGAGTGAGGCATGCTGCTATTAAATTTTCTACAACTTTCTTCACGGATAAGCAACTTCTCTCTAGTTTTTCTCCCTGCTCGAGGGTCATCACAGGGTGTACCACATATCAAAACGTTCATCTTGACGAGACGATAACACTCACCAAATTTTAGCGTGATTCGACTCGAATCGAGTGAGATATGGGCCTCGAAAGTCACTGCTCGTGACTGTGAAAACAACCACCTTTAATGGTGTTTTGGTGCAGGGTGGCCACATGGGAATAGTGTGTGGCCTACCCTTTTTAGGTATTTTACCCATAACTTTGTCCTGGAGTGCTCGATTAAGTCAAAAATTGACCCATAAGGGTTTTCGACCTTTTCGGATCCAATCGTGGTGATCCCATAGCTATTTGAAGCACCAAAAAGATAGCTCTAGTTATAGGGCCTATTTCAGGGTGTCAGGGACCGATTTTGCCAAAATTGTTTCTGTGTTCACTGCCTTAAAAATGTCTGATCGTGATAAAACTCGACAAGTGGCCTTTTAGAGTGTCGATGAAGATCTTGACCAATTCTGGGGCCATTATGAGACTGTCAAAATTTCCATAGTTTTGCAGGCTTTATTGACCTGCTTCCTCTTTATTCCACATCAAGAACCAAGATGCTGCAAAATGCATTCAAACATGTATAGCCCATCTCATTTCTCCCTCCCTTCCTTGTAGACTGATAACAATAGGTCAAGAGTTGGAATGGCAGAGACTCCTAAAGGAAATTGAAGCTAGACTTATCGAAAGCGGGATCCAGATATTGTATGTGGCTAGGGAGTCTAGGCTTGGATTTTGTTTATTGCTTGAACCTGTAAATTTTGGGCCCTGATGCCCTAGACTCAAATGTAATGTTTTTGGAAGAATGTTTTTTAACCTTTTGTTAGGTATGGAGCTTTAAATTAAAAAGTTTGCCCCTATATTTAGAATTACTGATGTATTTTTCTTTCCATGGTTTTCTTTGATTATCGAAATAATGGCGTTGAGTTCACCCCAACCTAATTGACAAACACTACTTTGGGATCACAAACCTGCACTCGGTCACTCTCTGTCATGTATGGTAAGGGGATCGGGGGCGGGGTCGTGACTGTTATAGTATCAGAGCAGCCATGATTGGATTCTTAGCATTAGGGGTTTTAGAAGTGTCTTTAGAATAGTTTTAGGATAGATTAGTGACTGGGTGCTTCTGTGCTAGGTTGAAGATGCCGAGGGCTCGTGCTAACAATGCGAGCTCCAACAATGAGAACATCTAGATGCTCAGTGAGTTTTACAAGACTCTGGGGGCAATGACCCAAATGGTGAAGGAGTCGATGATAGCTCAGTCTAGCCCCACCCTGGAGCAAAATTAAAGTAGCCTTATAGAGAGGTTTAGAGGCTGGCGCCCCCAACCTTTTCGAGGCAAGGAGGAGTAGAAAAAGCTAAGAGGTGGAAGAGGCAGATAAAGAAGATCTTGGAAGTGTTGCACTGCTCGTATGAGCAAAAGGTCAGATTAGGAGCCTTCATGCTGGAAGGAGAGGCGGAGCATTTGTGGGACTCGGTCAAGCAATCTTGGAGGGAGTCAGTAATTGAGGCCACATGGGAAAACTTCCTGATGGTGTTTGACGAGAAATACTTCCCAGACTCCATCAGGGAGAGGAAAGAAGTAGAGTTTATTGAACTCCAGCAAGGGAGTATGACAGTCGAACAATATGCTGCTAAATTTGTGGAACTGTCTAGGTACGTGCCTCACATTATTAACAACAAGGCACGAAAGGCAGCCAAATTTGAGAGGGGCCTTCAGCATGATATTAGAGGGAGAGTGATGTCGATCAACCTGAAGTCATACACCCCACTAGTAGACCTCGCCTTAAAGATTGAGAGGGACTGCGAGGATCATAGATCGAGGAAGGAAGGAAAGATGAGGGTTGTGCTGTCGGGGAGGTGTCGAAACAAGCCTCGACAATTTCTAAGGAGGGACATTAGAGGGAAGCCCTACCATCTTAATCAGAAGGCTTAGAAGAATCACCCGGGCCATATGGAAAGTGATCGACGCCATATATGATCTCATTGTGGAAAAGACAATGACACTACCGCCGAATGCTGCAGGAAGCGAAACGTGTGTCTAAAGTGTGGCAGGCCTAGTCACTGGGCTAGGGATTGCCCCATGACAAAGATTGAGGTCCGACCTAAGACATGAGGACGAGTGTTTGCTTTCACCGAACAAGAAGCCAAGGTGTCTACCTCTGTGATCAGAGGTATGCTCTCTATCTGTGGTGTTAGAGCTCAAGCTTAATTGACCCTAGTTCCTCTCATTCATTTGTTGCACCCCGTTTTTCTTGCCATTTGAATGTTGCACCTGTATGTCTTAATTATATCTTAGTAGCATGCACATATGTGGGAGATTCTATGGAAACTGATAGAGTATATAGATCGTGTAAGATTACAATTGATTGGTGTGACCTGTTAGTGGACTTGATTCATCTAGATATTCAAGATTTTGATGTTATTTTGGGCATGGATTGGTTGTATACCCACCATGCCACCGTCAATTGTCATGAAAAGATAGGAACTTTTAAACGTCCTGACCAACCAAAGTTACACTTTGAGGGCACTAAGGATACTCCCCCTCTGCACTTTATTTCTGCTCTTCAGGCCTCTCACCTGTTGCCTAAGAAGTGTGACGGGTATCTAGCTTGTGTAGTAGAAAATTGTGTTCAGGCCCAGCTGGAAGAGATACCAGTTGTAAGAGAGTACCCTGAGGTATTCTCAGAAGAGTTACCGTCCCTAACTCCAGAGTGGAAGATTGAATTTGAGATAGATGTAGTCCATGACATTGTTCCCATCTCCAAAGCCCCGTATAGAATGGCTCCAGTAGAGTTGAAGGAATTGAATGAACAGTTGCAAGAATTGTTTGATAAGGGATTCGTCCGACTCAGCGTGTCATCATGGGGTGCACCGGTCCTGTTTGTGTGGAAGAAGGATAGGTCCCTGAGGCCGTGTATTGATTATAGGCAGTTGAACCAAGTAACAATGAAGAATAAGTATCACCTGCCTAGAATTGATGATCTTTTAAATCAGCTCCAAGGGGCTCAAGTGTTTTCGAAAATTGATCTTCGTTCGGGTTATCACCAGTTGCAAGTTAAGGAGGGAGACATCTCGAAGATCGCTTTTAGAACTCGATATGGTCACTATGAGTTTCTTGTGATGTTGTTCAGGTTAGCCAATGCCCCTACTGTGTTCATGGATTTGATGAATAGGGTGTTTAGACCCTTCCTAGATGACTTTGAAGTGGTCTTTATCGATGATATCTTGGTATATTCAGAGTGTCAAGAATTACATGAACAACATCTAAGAATTGTCTTACAAACTTTTAAATTGGAGAGATTGTATGCTAAGTTAAGAAAGAGAGAGTTTTGGCTCCCCAGTGTGGCCTTCCTTAGGCACATTATTTCTAAGGATGGGATCACGATCAACTCCTCTAAGATTGAAGCTGTACTTAAATGGGAAAGACCAACAAATGTGACCTAAGTTTGTAGCTTTCTGGGGTTAACAGGATATTACAAGCGCTTTGTAGAGGGATTCTCAAAGATAGCGCTTCCCCTTACTCAGTTGACCCAGAAGAATGTAAGATTTGGGTCGTCAGAGGACTGTGAGAGAAGCTTCTAGGAACTTAAGAAAAGACTCACCACGACCCCGATACTGACCTTGCCTGATGGAAATGAGGATTTTGTGATTTACATCGATACTTCTCATAAAGGGCTCGGGTGTGTACCCATGCAAAGGGGGAAGGTCATTGCTTATGTCTCTAGATAGCTGACGTCGTATCAGAAAAATTATCCAACTCATGACTAAGAGCATGCGGTCGTAGTGTTCACGTTGAAAATTTGGAGACACTACCTCTATGGGGCCCAATTTAAAGTGTTTACGGATCATAAGAGCCTCAAGTATCTATTTTCCCAGAAGGAGTTGAATATGAGGCAAAGACGATGGATGGATCTCTTGAATGATTACGATTGTACAATCAATTACCATCCCGGCAAGACTAACGTGGTGGCCGATGCCCTAAACCGAAAAGTTGTAGTCTCAGTGGCACAGTTGATGGTTCGATAGATGAAGCTATTAGAGGATGTGGTGGAGTGGCACCCATCTCGGCCCCTTAGTGAGGGGGAGGAATACTTTCGTGTCTAAGGATGAAGCCTCAATTATTTCTCTATGAGCTGTGATGACTTGTTAAGGTTTAAGGACCAAGTATGTGTTCCTAATGATGGGAGCATAAAAAGGGTTGTTCTGGAGGAATCACACCACTCCCGCTACATGGTTCACCTTGGGAGTACAAAGATGTACGAGGATTTGAAAAAGACCTTCTGGTGGAACAACACGAAGAGGGATGTGGCACAATTTGTCGCTAAGTGCTTGATGTGTCAATAAGTAATGGCGGAACATCAGAAACCCGCAAGATCAGAAACCCGCTTGACTGTTATAGCCCTTGCCCATACCGGAGTGGAAATGGGAACACATTACGATGGATTTTATTTTTGGATTGCTGAGGTTAAGTGCGGGGCATGATAGTATTTGGGTCATTGTGGACCGATTAACTAAAGCCGCTCATTTCTTACCAATCCGCATGACCTATACCTTGGATAAGCTGGCCCAGTTATACATCAGAGAGATTGTGTGGTTGCATGGTGTACCCATCAGCATCATGTCCGACAGGGACACCAGGTTCACCTCTAGGTTTTGGGCAAGTTTCTTGCGAACCAGGCTTACCTTTAGCACAACCTTTCACCCTCCAACATATGGGCAATCAAAAAGAACCATTTAGACTATGGAAGACATGCTAAGGGCTTGTGTCACTGACTTTAAGGGAAGCTGGAAAGACCATCTACCTTTAATATAATTTGCTTACAACAATAGCTACCAAGCTAGTATTCAAATGGCACCTTATGAGGCCCGATATGGAAAAAAGTGTAGGTCACCCATCTGCTGGGATGAGGTGGGCAAAGGGAAATTATTAGGGCTCGAAATCATTCAAATGACTTCTGAGAAGATTTCTTTAATTCTAGAGCGGCTCAAGACAATCCAAAGTCGACAAAAGAGTTATGCCGATAATCGCAAGAGAGACCTCGAATTTGAAGTGGGTGATCGAGTCTTACTGAAGCTGTCACCTACTAAGGGCATTACGAGATTCGGCAAAAAAGCAAAATTGAGCCCACGATTCATTGAACCTTTTGAAATCTTGGAAAGAGTTGGAAACGTGGTGCACTGGCTTGCCGTGCCACTTGAACTAGCCAATGTTCACAATGTTTTTCATGTATCATTGCTGAAAAAGTATCAACCCGACCTGTCCCATGTTTTAGGGTACAAACCGATCCCAATCAGAGAAGACTTGACCTATGTTGAACGACCTATTGGGATATTAGATAGGAGAGTACGAGTTTTAAGCAATAAAGAAATTTCCCTGGTCCGAGTGCAATGACAATATCACTCAAGAGCTGAATCAGCATGAGAACGGGAGGACAAAATTCGTGAGAAATACCCCCACCTTTTTTATTGACAGGAATGTGATTTTTGCGACAAAATCCTTTTAAGGGGGGGATGATCCAAGGACCACAATTTTCTCTCAGCCCAGAGTTGCGCATGACGATGAAGGGTGAAATCGAGGCCTAGCGCTGCTTGGAGAATCGCCGCATGTGAATAAGAGCTTAGCGCCATCTGTGCTGTAGAGGCAGAAGAGAGAGTGAAGATGCAATCACGACATGTGTAAAGGGCAGCGCCGTGCGTGAATGTGGGCAGCGCCATTTGTGCATCGCCGCACGTGCTGCTGGTAATGTCACGTGCGTAAGGACCATTATCGTTTGTGTAAGGAGACCTAACGCCATCTGTGACCCAACACCGTTTGTGAATTGAAGATAAGAGAGAGAGAGAGAGTCAGCACCGTGCGTGAAAAGTTAGCGCCACCCGTGAAAGTCAGCGCCGTGCGTGGAGATAAGGATGAGCCTCGCTGTCTATGGAAGAAGCCTAACACTGACTATGAAGAGAGAGAATGAAGAACGCCGCCGCTTGCAAGAGGCATCACTGCTAGTGAAAAGTTGAGCATCTCCGTGAGAGTAGCACCGTTTGGGGCATCGTCGCACTTGATCAGGAGTATCGCCGTACGTGAAGGCAGAGAAGGGGGAAGATGTGATCGATGTCAACGTCGCACTTGTCAGTGCCGTACGTGTCAGTGCCGCACCTGTCAGAGCGGTGCACTTCAGCTACAGTGACCTTCACCTACCCTAGGTACTTAAGCCCTCTCCCCTTCCCTTTTTCCCATGGTATCTCTCACTTTTCCCTGGCATTTTCTTTCTAACTGTTGTCTTGGAGAAGCCATCACTTAGAGCTTGGGGTGGCCTGCCAATGGGAGGTTTGAAGACGATATGAACACCATGTAAGTGGGTTTAGTGTCGTGCATCATTTCACTTCATAGGATTTAAACTTAAGTTGATTTGAAGAGCAAGATGATGGAATGAGGTGTATGAATACAAATGAATAAAAAGAGGCTTGAATGAGGGATTGAGCATGGACCAATGAACTCAATAAATTTATAGAGTAGTTTTCTTGTAAAACTTGCTTAAATTACTTGACATGAATGAGGCTTGTGTGGAGTTTATTTTGGTTTGTGAAATAGTGTGTATCATTTGATAGCATGATAAAATGTGGGATTTTCCAGCAACTGTGAGGGTCTTTGCCTTGGACTTTTCAGGGGACAAATAGCATCCAAATGCGCTCAAGTTGGTCTGGATTGAATGATATGCATGTCTATTTTAAGTTTTCTTTTTATACTATGTTAAAAATTTGTATGGATAAAGAGATATGCCCCAAAATGTTGGGGCATGCCACTGCCCATAGTCGCGGTAAACTCTAGCAACTATGACTCTTTTTGTGCTGCACTTTTGGCTTATCAAACGGTGTTCAAACTTCTTTAAAATGCCACCAGTTGAAAGATCATTGAATAAAATTAAAGTTTCATGTTTGATGATTTTGATATTTTCCGTAAATTGAAAGTTATGCCACGAAATGCGTGGGTACATCACTACCCACAGTTGTAGGAAATTTACATGAACTTTCAATTGTTTTGTCCCGAGCTTTTAACGTATTAAAAGTCATTTCAAATTCCTTCAAATCACGGCCATTTGAAAGCCCTGGGTATAAAATCGAGGTTGCATGTTTAAAGTGTTTCAAAATTCTCTCTAGATTGGGTAATTACTCCACAAGAAGAGGGGTATGTCACTGTTGCACCTCACAAAATTAGTGTTGTACTTGTCTTCTGCCACATTTTTCGGGATTACTCATTAAGCTATTCAAGTAGTTATGTAACATCTTTAATAAGTGATAAATGCTAGCATTATGTGAGGTTTTTCATGCGAATGCTATAGTTTTGTGTGGATGGTGCTACGTAACTATGTGCTATGTGATAATTGGACAAGTGCAAGCTAAGGTGATTTCTCTATGATGAATGCTACATGATAAGTGTTGAATTGCTACCAATGACTTCTAAGCGTAAATGTTATGTGGCAGATCATGCAATGGATGTTTCATGATAACTGTTATATTGTTTTGTGAATGCTGGATGATTTTGAGTAAGACTCTGTTCTTGGGTGATGCAATTTGATTTATCTGTTATAATGCATTGATTTAGCACGGATGAAATTAAATGCTTGAGCACAATATGAGGCCATAATGATGACGACTATGCAATGGGACACTCATTGGTAGTGGGCACTGATCTATGATAATACTGTGATACTGGCTTATGTTTCATTAATACTGCTCGCTATGCGATGGGGCACCCAACGGTAATGAGGACTGCTATACTAAGGAAAGTGATGCCTGCTATATCCCCTAACTTGTTGAATTATATGATGCAGTTAGGGGGAAAAGTGAAATGGGAGGATCGCACACCCCAAGAATTACTGAGACGAAACTATTGACTGACGCTTTGCAAGGTAAGTGCCTATTGAACCTCTAATGCGTGCTAGGGGCCGTGTGTATGAGTATGAGGGCATTACGAAGTGGATTTCCCCACTAATCATTGCTCTCCATCCTGGGAGATCGTAGAGGTCTTAAGCAATGGGATTGGCTTAGCCCAATGGATAGCGCCTCTACTGCGGGAGTAGGTGAACTAGAGAGTGAGTGGGTCATGATTGAATAGTGATTGTGAATAGCGATGATTAAATCAATTGAATGATAACTGCTATATGGTTATAACGCTTATAATTGATGCACTGACCTGATCGCTGATTTTCATGATTGTTGCACTGAAATTCCATATAATTAAATAACTTGTTTATGAGTTATGAGTAGGCTTATTATTGATGCATAATTCTTAGACCTACTTACTAGGCTATATAGCTCATCCCATTTCTCCCTCCCTTCTTTGTAGACTGATAACAATAGGTCAAGAGTTGGAACGGCGGGGACTCCTGAAGGAAATTGAAGCCAGACTTATCGAAAGCGGGATCCAGATCTTGTATGTGGTTGGGGAGTCTAGCCCTGGATTTTGTTTATTTCTTGAACCTGTAAATTTTGGGCCCTGATGCCCTAGACTCAAATGTAATATTTTTGAAAGAATGTTATGTAAAGCCTTTTTGTTATGTATGGAGCTTTAAATTAATAAATTTGCCCCTGTATTTAGAATTACTAATGTATTTCCCTTTGCATGGTTTGCTTTGATTACCGAAATAATGGCGTTGAGTTCACCCCAACCTAATTGACAAACGTTATTTTGGGATCACAAACCCGCACCCGGTCACTCTCCGTGATGTACAGTAAGGGGATTGGGATGGAAAAAAAGGAAAGTTAAGCCCAAACTTTATTGGACCTTTTGAAATCTTGGAAATGATTGGAGAGACGACATATAAAATTACCTTGCCCCCAGAATTATCAAACATTCATATGTCTTTTATGTGTCAATGTTACGAAGATATGAGCATGTCTTGTCACAAATCATTAACCATGAACCTTTTCAAATTAGAAATGACTTAACATACACTAAGCAACTTATTCAAATTCTCGATTGAAAAGAGAAAGTGTTGAGATCCAAGGTGATACCATTGATAAACTTTTTGTGGCAACATCATTCCTTGGAAGAAACTACTTGGGAATGATAAGACGAAATAAAGGAGAACTAACCCTATCTTTTTCAGCAATTAGGTACGAAAATTTAGAGGACTAAATTTCCTTACGGGGGGAGAATGTGATGACCTTAAATAATAATAATAATAACAATAACAATAACAATAACAATAACAATAACAATAACAATAACAATAACAATAACAATAACAATAACAATAACAATAACAATAACAATAACAATAACAATAACAATAACAATAACAATAACAATAACAATAACAATAACAATAACAATAACAATAACAATAACAATAACAATAACAATAACAATAACAATAACAATAACAATAACAATAACAATAACAATAACAATAACAAAACAATAACAATAACAATAACAATAACAATAATATATATATATATATATATATATATATATATTATATATATAAATGTAATGATATAAATACAAATACTAATATAATTTTGTATGTATAGTTCTACTATGTTAC